>JAIFTH010000076.1:0-70913 GCA_019968535.1 Fragariocoptes setiger | reverse complement strand
ACACACACACACACACACACACACACACACACACACACACACACACACGCACAAGTACACTTGCACAGCTTCAGCATGTGATCGTTGGTGACACACAGACTCACCAAACCGTTCACGATGTCTGTAGTTATCGCTCTATGTGCTGTGTATTGCACAAGCGAGTGCACTAATAAGCACAAGTGGTGTTTAGTTGATCCGGTCTCACCTGTATGCACTGGCTTGCATGCTTGCTGCAACATTTGCATGTGCCCGAACATGTAATGAGCACAAAACTAGATAGCTTGAGTCAATAGTAAACACTGTAACCGTAAACTCTTGTTCTCTTGGTCACACGAAAAAGCACTCGATCACACGGGCACGAGTTTATCACAGGTCACATTGCAAACATGTATGTGAACGTGTTGTTTTTGTTGCTGATGTTTAGCACGCAGCACGTGATTACTGTTCACAACAGCAACGAACAGTTTCACGTGCTCACGATTCAACTTATCGACGCACCAAACTTATGATGATAACAATAACATGCGCTCAGCTCTCTAGCATTCTACATGTTGTTTATATTGTTGCTTCTGCTTCTGCCTCTGGTTGACTTCTAGGTTGGAAGCAGAGATAAATAATAATAATAGTAAATACATAACATTATGCAAGACGAACATGAGCAACATTGACAACCAGATTAGATTCACTCGGCGTCATCAGCAGAGGGTGGCCTCATGTTCCTTTGCTCTCTCACTTGCTCACGCTTTTCTACTGTTCTGTTTGGCTTGTCAGATACCATCGTGTAATGTTCATGCGTTCGTGCAGTAGCAAAGCATTCAGAGTGGCAAAAGTAGTAAGTGTTTGTGCCGATTGAACGGCACGATAACAGCGATGCCTTTCAATGAGATGGCATGTCCGGAAATGTTTGACACTCAATCACAGTTGGTCGCTCGGTTGGTGTTATGTTTAACACCATAGTTGCCGCCGTGTTCCCTTCCATTTTAGTGTTCAGACTGCAGACATGATTTATGCTATGTGCGTTACCCTATGTTATTACATATGTGCCGCTTGTGTGAGGCCAATATCATGCTCGTCTATCTAGATGTCGATACACGCACGCGGATCAACCTAAGCTTACGTTTAGCTCAGGTGTTTAAGTGTTTTCTCAGCGCGATTATGCTATTGCTAGCTGTGCATTCAGTTTCTCTCGGGAGCTCTGATTCAATTGAGCAACCTCAACTGATCTGGGTCGGGATCACCCTAAATCAACTAGATCGCCCAAAACCTCGCCCCTCTTTCTCTCACATCAAGTAGTATTAGAGTTGAACTATGAGAGCCCTAATCTACACATTCAATTGGAATTGTAGTCGAGATTGAAATTGAGACTGAAAAGTCAATAATATTGCGTCATGCAGGCAAAAAGCAATATAGCAAACTAGCGAACTGGCAAATCTATCAGATTATCTGCTGCAGATAACAAGTGCTCATTGCTGTTTAACCTATGGAGACACGTTAAAAGTCGACCTATTGGTACTTGTGTCTAACAAGCTCTCTCTCTCTCTCTCTCATTCACTCACTCATTGTTCATCTCGTTGGTCGAATGAATTCAATTCACGAGACCAACGATGACAACAAGAGTCACCGCGCGCATAATGATGATTGTATGCGTGACAGGTGCACGTACTTACTCAGACTAACGTGGGACTAAATTGAGAACTTGAGTTAGATAGGAGCAGGGTACACCTTTTTTGTCTGTTGTTGCCTCACATTTTGTCCATAAGTGGATAGGCGTGTGGTGAGAACAACAATGGACTTTTGCCCTCGTTGCTCGCGGTGCTTGGCCTCATAAACAAAACTGGTTAATCTTACTCACATTTGCCTTTTCCTATTCGTGTGGCCACTCACTCATTCAATCGCTCGCCCACTTTGCTTCATTTTGCTCAGCGGCTTCGAATAAAATAAGGCTAGGGACACCTAAGCTACTATTTCATCTCTACTGTCGTTCGTTTCACTTGTAATGAAACGGGACTCAACGAACGGCATGCGTCAAGATGGACATTGAGCATTTGATTGAGCCATCGAATGTCTGACTATCGTGAGCTCCGATGTCCTGTGTTAACACTAAATAGTTGGGTTATAACATAGCATGTTATAAGCCTAGGTTATAGCATGTTATTTTTGTTGCTGTTATGTTATTTGTTTCGCTCTGTGCCAGCGACTCGTTGAGAGAGAAAAGTAAAGGGCGGCTGGTAGGGTGTAATTATGAATCATGGCAAGACCAATAAGCGCTCACCGACTAGCACGCTATAGTCGGATTGTGTCGATGTCCACGGGCCGCTCAAGCCAACACTAGACACATTCTCACACATACACATCGGACACACTAGACTAAACAAACAAACAAACAGACATTCGGTCTTATAAAAGAGGTCTGGTTCAATATATATTGGACAATATATTGAGACCATTAATTCGATATTATTGAGCCATTTTTTCCTCTCTGACTCGTGAGAGCGCCCTTTCTCTCATTCGCGTATGCTCAATCGTTGGTATATATAAACCAAGCGTTGATAAATAGAGCATTAACGAATTGTTCAATGTTTAGTCCCCAGCTTTCTCTCTAGTCGTAGTATCAACTGTAAGTTGTAAGCTCAGTTGCCACCTCGTTGGATAACAACGACAACAGAGTGACGACAACAAACAAAAGCGAAGCGAGAAGAGAGTTCGTGCGTCGAATTTTTCCTATGATCTTTGATTACTCCTATGCTGAATCACCGGCTCCGTTGTATTGTTGTATCGGCGGCGATGATTATTTGGCGCTTGCGTCCATGTGTGTGCGTGTGCTCGGTTAAATCTGTGTGCTGGTAACATAAACAGACAAATAGTCGACGGTTCACAATTGGCTGACTATCCCCCTAAAACTACACATCACAAGGATTTGTTGTGGTGTTATTCACCACAAACAAAACCTTTTGTGCCACACTACAAACTCGACGACTCAGTCGTTGTCTTCAGTGGTCAGTTGCAGATGGTAGTGTAGTAGGCCAAAACTCTTTAGATTGGGTGTCTCACTGAATAGGCCCTCGAATTGCAACTCGTAGAGAGGGGGGGGGGGCGACGAGTTGCACTGAACAAAGTTGGCTACTTCCCAAACGAAACTGAACGACAGTAAACTAAACTCAGTCAGCCAGTTAGCCATTGAGTTGGTCAGTTCAAAGCAGATCAGTACATAGCTTTTCACACGCAACGACAACACAAATCATCAGATGATCGTTTGTGCCTCGCTCTCTATCTCTCTTTCTCCCTCCCTTGACGGCGACGTGCCTCGTTGCTCAACTACATTTAGTGGCTATATAGTCGTTACATAGCTACACATTCGCCAACCAACACATCAAGTCAAACGTCAGACTTCAGAATGCGTCAGATCTCAGAATGTGTTTGTTCACAGAGACCTTGCTGTATGAGCTTGGTTTCGATTCCTGGCGTGCAAAAAGTCGTGATTCGTGGCATGCTCCTGTGCCTTAACAATGGCTCGTTTCGTCACTGTTGTTGTAGTCCTGGCCGAGGGCTCCCAGTCGTTGTTACTCCCACTGTTGCGGCTTATGTGAGTTTTGTTTTTCGCTTTGACTTCTGGTGGTGGTAAAACAAATCTTCAGACACGAACCACACACGTCGTCTAGCGAGCACACACACTTTCACTTGTCGGTTTGTGCGTGCTCGCTCATACATTAGGGGTACATTAGCGCCTTGGCATTGTTGTTGTTGTTGCTTGCTAGAAGTTCTGCTGTTGCTGTCTAACTGTCTGACTCGTCAAGTGCCAGCCAGACTACCGCAAAACCACCATCATCGCCACAACTACTTCTATTGCCGACAAAAGTGCCTATCACTCGACAATGCTAACAATAGCAACGACGACGACGACTATGGTCATTCATCCGACGAGCACGCAAACTAAAGTGGGTCACATAATGTCAGGGAGTCTCACATCTACAAAAGTTGGATGCTGGATTCTGAATGCTGTTGTTGTTGTTGGTTGGTGGGTTGTGGATGCCGCCACAGGCGAATTTTTGGCGGCACTGGTTGTTGACGATTGTCGGTGGCGGTTCGTTGGTACGTGAATGGCCGAAAGAAATAAATTCCTCTCTCTCTCTCCTTCTTTCTTTCTTTCCGTGTGTGTGTGTGTGTGTGTGTGTGTGCGTGTGTGTGTGTGTGTGTGTGTCGCTGCTCGACCGTCATAAAAAAGTGACAGAAACATCAAACGTCAAAGTGATACCCACACAACACTTGTCTTGATGTTGTGCTTTTCAACGACGGCAAACAAACAAAATGATTGTCCAGCGTAAACAGCTCTCACGGGACATTTCCTCAGAGTGCGAGATCTCGGAGAATTGTGAGCTGCATCTGTGTGAGTAAAGAGCCTCTATGCGATTGTAAGAGAATAACCTGACACCGATCTAAACGAATCGTTACAGTTACTAGTTGTGCTATATGACAATCTACACAATACCGATGCCTACACTATACACGTTGTACACACGAAGTTGTACACACACTTGTATACTCATGACGACATGTCTGTCTTTGTGAGATATCAACAACAGGAATGTTAGAGATATCAATCCTTATACAGATTCACGAATGGTATTTTATCAACGTTGTTCGGCATGTTTGTGTGACACCGTGTGCCAACTGTGAGATTCCTATGTTGTCTCCCTCCCAAGCGAGTGTTAAAGCAAAAATTCTAACCAAGTTTAACGTTGCTTAACTTTGCAAATCTGAAGGAATGCGGTGTTTCAACGTGATCGTCATCGAAAGCGCTACACACTCTATAACTAGTTTAAACGGATCTTCAATGACATAAAACCATAGTGACATAAAAGGTTTGGTCATGCACAGTCTACCAGCAAAAGTAAGTTGAATAAATCATTCTTGTTATTTCGGTGCGAATGCTGTCGTTTTTGTTCTGTGATTGGTTGCTCATAATAGACAGAAGAAAAGACGTTAGATAATCGTGCCTGCTTTCTTTCTATTACGACACGTTTCTCACTCGAAACTCAGGCGACATCTTGTCGATTTTGATTTAATCTTGAGCGCGCGCTTGACACCAATCGATCGAGCAAACAGTCGCTGTTAATGCTATGCCAGTCTCATTTCTAGTGCCAATCACGTACACTCGGCCTCATGATTGTGATTGCTTATCTTATTGACCGTGCAAGCGACTGTAATGGTTGTTTTTCAGCTGACCAGATGGCCAACTGACCCATCGAGACCGTTGTGCGTCATACAGACGTGACATGCACATATCCTACAAATCTTATACCAGATTCTACTCAATTCGTGAGTCTATTCTTTCCTATTTTCGACAAAGTTCGTGGTAGTTTGCGACAGTTCACTCTGAAGAAGACTACCAAAAGTTGTGGCGCTGTTTGACACGACTGCCACTTGCGTGATCAATCTAACGACCGACTGCTACGTTAGTTGTGAGTGCAGTGCACATCGTTTGTTAACCAACGCACCATTCGCTAGTAGGCCGAAAATATTGGCGCATTTCTCTGCTGCACAAGCGTGATTAAAACGCAATTACCCGATGTAGAGCTGAGATCATTCACCAAACTCAATGCCACCAATTGATGATCGTCACACCCACTATACGTTATATTCAAGCATCATTTTGACACACGTGGAGCGTGCGGGGCATGCAAGCAAGCACACACAGAGAGCTGCTCGAAATGTTCGCTGAAAACTTGCACGTGTTGAACGGATTCGTTGGACCTTAAACGTTCGTTGGACCCACATAGAGAAGAATCATTCATGGCGCGAGAAAGAAGATTCATTATTATTATCAACAGAGTGCTCAGCGAGAGCGACATTAAGCGTTGTTAGCGACTCTCTTGTTGACAGCTTAAAATCACTGAAGCATGTGACACAGCTTACTCTCTCTTACATACAACACCATGATTTCAAGATTAATGAACAACTCTCAACCAAAATTTCAAATAGCCACAAAGTATGCCGTGCCTTCGGGTAGGACCATACTACGTTGAAAGCACCGCATCCCGTCAGAACTGCGAAGTTAAGCAACGTCAGGCTCGGTTAGTACTTGGGAGGGAGACCACCTGGGAATCCCGGGTGTCCTACCCTTTTATTTTTGCTCACTCTCAAATCTTGAGTTTCATTTTCCTATCTACCACTTCACTACGTATGAGATAATTTTATAGTTTTTCCTGAAGCAGAGATAAGAGATACTGTTATCTCTCGTTATTACTTACCTCTTGATCGACATCACGGATAGATGCGACAAATTCACGCAAGAAATTGTCCAATTCTGTTCCCTCGATGTAGCCGTTGCCTGTATGTTCGTGAGTGCGTGAGCGTGTTCAAGAGTCCATGAAAACATCCATCGATAAAGACATTGGACGAAAAGAGAAACAATTTGTAAAAGAGAAAAGTGTTAGATTCAAGGTTCGGAAACGAAGGAAATGTACTAAGCAAGTGTATCGAGAGACGGCAGATCATAAATTGAAAAGGAACAATGTATTTGGGATGAAATCTAAGCTATCTATGTGGCTAGAGAGCGATTTCACTTCACTTTTATCGCCGCTGTGTATATAGCCTGTGAGCTGGTAAATTAAATGTTAGCATCAAGACATATTCTTTTGCAAGACAAGGCATTAAAAACTCACACACACACACAAACACAATCTCTTTCCCTCGGTAAGATTGATTTATGTGCACGTTGTTGACCCTGTTGTTGACTTGGAACAAACAAGAAGTCTTCCTGATATGCTTGTTCTGCGAACAAATTGTAAGCACGAATGGATCTAGTATAGAACGAGAATAGCTCTCAATTGTAAGTTTAAAGGAGTTAACAATAGACGCGCACACGGTCAGTCAGTTAACAATGACTCATATTGTGATGGCCACCAATGCTCGCGTGATAGCTGGACAACTTGGCGCAACTTGATATAAGACTGGCGCGGTGAATCTGAATGGCGAGCTATTAGTAAGCTTCGTGAGTTGGGGTGGGAGTAGGTGGGACAAACTATTCGTCTGATGGCATGCTGAATAGCCATAAGCTACATCAGCCATGTAGTTTGTATAATAATGTGGTGTGTGCATGCATAGATATTCATTTAAGAGCTGGCAAGCTGAGAGCAAGCAATGGTCAGTACACACTTTTGTTGTCAGCCAATACAACACGGTGCAGCACTGTAAATGGAATTTGCTACCGACTGACTGTAGGTCGAAACTATGATGATAGTTGAATCATCAAGAGAGCTAACTTCACTCTGCGTTTGATATTGTCGTGTGATCAGTGAGCTTCGTGCTATAGTGCATGGGGCGCCGGCTGGCTGTCCGGATTACATGAACACAAACATAACGCAACGAAGACGAGTGTACGAAGCATCACGTGACAACAAACAACTGACGAGCAACAGCAACAACAAGAAAAAAACTGCTCTCTCTCTCTCTCTCTCTCTCTCTTTCTGATGATTGTAATCAGCTTGCAACACAAAAGCTGCCCTCCTTTGCTTCTATACTTTTTCACGTTACGTGTGGCGCTAGGCAATATAATGACCGACCCGCGGGCTCACCAACGCGCTAGGCAGACTGTAGTATTCATCGCTTGACAGCACACAAGCAACAATACACGTGGACAGACATACCGACATTCAGATTCAAAGGCGTCCTTAATGAAATAAAATATCAACGCCTGGTTTTGCATGGCCTCACTCAGATCACTTGCATCCACGAAACGACGGGGCAAAGCTGTGCAACAGCAAGGGAGTGGCGAGAGTCCTGTCGTTGGCATCTTGATCGTCCCAACAGACGAATGGACAAATAGACAGACAGGCAACATATGAACAGACTTTGTGTGAGAATGAGAGTGAGTGTGTGATGCAATTGTCGATGTTGGGTCTGGCTACCTGTGAGTAAACGGTTTTTCTGAGTTAGCCAGCAAGGCAGTGGCCCCCACGAGGCCAGCTGCACGTGACAGGCTATCGATCAATGGGTCCTGCGCTCCGGCGCGTTTGTTACATTTCAACTGATACTGAGCAGCCAACGCCGACACTGACATACACATGACTACTAAGACTTGTACACGTGCTACAGTTAGACGTTTGGACGTTACTTGCTAATACTTTTACGCGAGCTATTAATCTCGGCGTAGAACAAAATCTATATGCATATATTTATAAACCAAGAAAAACAACAACAAGAAATGAAAACTCCAAGCTTCTCTAAAGAAGCTCCTTACAATGTTAAGCGAAATTTTGTCTACAGAATAAAATAGTGTTCGCTACTCAAACTCACCATCTTTGTCGTAATTGTTCCAAACCTCGAGGAACTGTTGAGACGTCAGATGTTTCAACGCTTTCGTGTTGGAATCGCGAAATTTGCGCATAAAATTGTTGGCCGCAGCCTCTTGTTCACGATTTGCCATTTTTCGACGCTGTTACTTCTTCGTTTCTCTGCTGAATTGTTATTGATATGCTGTATGTATTTATTTCTCAATTTGTTGATTTTGATTCTCCCTATTTTCCTTCAACTTTCAGTTTCTTTTCAATTATTGTTTGCTGCGAAAATCTTGTTGAATTTTTCTCTTTCCGAGAACAAATGGAAATCGGTTGTCTGTTAACTTGCCGATCGATGCACAAACTAATAATGTTGGCGCCAAATCTCGTAACTCACTCAACTTTGGCTTCACACTGAGCTTTGTGCTTTGATATGTCGAGAGAGTGTTGGGCCCCAAAAGTTCAGCGTGCTCATGCGCCCTAAGCAGCGCCGACGCACTTTCTCGGTGGATGATTTCTCTCGCTTGACTCTCTACCATGCTCTTGAGTCTGCAGACTTGTTAACATTTACCCTTCGTACTTTACGTAGGTTCTTCACCAGAGGGAGACGTCCTCCGTTACATTTATTCACTTTTGTACAGACTGTGTCGAAAATAACGAGAACGAGATTCAACGAAAAGTCTGTTTGTTGTCGAAAGGTGAAGAGCAAAAGCAAGAACAAAATTGAATGGATCAGTTTCTCACGAATTGGCCTCCTCACAACAACTTGCAATTCTGGCATGCAAGTGTGAACTCTTCCTCTCTCTCTCTCTCTCTGTTCCCCTTTTTCCTCTTCGTATTGTCACATTGTCGTTCGCTAACTCGATGGCTCGCTCGCCAGTTCAATGTGATGAGATTGTGGCGGCCAACTGAACTCAAGGCTATTTGTTCGAACTGGCGTATAAAAAGGTGTATTGAATACAAAAAGGTGTTAAATCCATGATGCTTAGCGCTTTACACCTTTGCCTAACCTTATGAGACGCTTTTCGCTTTCACAAGTCGGCAGGTGATGCTCTCCTCTCGCTTACCTCTTCCCCCGAGAGCTTTTCTTTGTTTTATTTGTCTGCTTACCTCTATATTGTATATAATAAACTCCATCGACACACGTTCTACGGAGCGAGCCATTTGCTTTCAATAAGCTCCTTGTTCGAAGTAGTAACTTACGAAGTTGTGATCGAAAAATTATGCATACGATACAACACTTTCCCCTACAGTTGATTCATTTCTTGGCCTTTGTTCACATATTTGCATTCGTGTTCGCATCAAGAGCATGTCTTCTTGGGTTCACATGAGGCGCCCTGACGGCCAGAAAAGCCATCGAAGGAAAGAATCTGACTTCTGATTTGATTTGTTTTGACTGCAACTATAAGTCACATGAATTCAAACCAACTTCAGCATGAAACTTATACACCTAGACTCTCTCTCTCTCTTTCATCTACGCTCCATCTTGTCACGATGAGATTTCCGACAAGTTAACAAGGAAGAAGCTGAACATACAGTCGACACACTAAGTCAAGAAAGGAGAAGCCCATTCAAGAGGAACGTTTGATATTCTTAGACAGGCCATGGCAAATATTATTCATTATTTGGATTGATTGATAATAAGGTCCATTGATCGAATCATCTGATGCTATGAAAAGCTGTGAAATTATATTAAGCTCTATCACTCTCAGGAAAATTTTCAATTCGTGTGTTTACAGTGTTAGCAACAAGCCAGACAATATCCACGTGAACGTTTGAATGAATGTTGAGTAGCTCATGTTGAACAATTTGAATACAGTGAACGAGCATTTGATTGGCGGATAGAACCTGTGATACGAAGATAAAACAAAGTTAATGAAGCTCACTCGATAAGCATTTTCCAGTATATTTGTTTTCGTCATTACTCACCAACTGAATATGATTTGATCCCAAATTTTCTTGTTACCAGCGTCGTGATCTTTCACCACCAACCCATTGATCAACGAATACAATCTTAGAGCCTGGATATTGCGAATAATAAAGACCCAGAAGATAAATCAAATTAATAATCATTCTTAGAGGCACTTTTAGTTAGTGAGAGATGCCTTCTTAGTAGAACAACTATGGGTGTGAACTTACTCTAGTACGCAAATGAGCCGACGTGCCACACAATGCTGACAACACTAGGGCTCCAATTAAACACAGCTCGAACATGAGCATCAGCAAGCGTTCGTCAGTGATAGCCAGGCTAGGCGAGAACATAAGCAAGAACGCAAAGATCAATATCGAGGCGCCGTTGTACGGGGCCATTGTGAGGTCGTACATTTTGATGTGCTGCAAAAAGTACAATACGTCAATTTGTAGCCGCTTGATGCGAGTGCTGGGGCTCTCAAGCGCCAGCTTGTAGTCGCTGGCGAAGCCAAACTCGAGTGTCGCGTGCTTATTGTTGTGGCGTCTGTGGTTTTTTTGTTTGGCTCCGGCGAGGGATTGATTTTTCGCCTGATGCTGGTATTGTTGAAACGTCGAAGTGACAAGCATCGACAACTGATCGTTGCGTTGTTGTACGAACATTGGCTGATTGTCGTACGCGAACTCATTGCCGTTTTTCTCTTCCGACGGGCTCAGTTCGGCCAATTTTGTGTATGCGGAAGTGTCTTCGTACGGTGCGCTAATCATGATGCTGTTTTCGGGCACACTCGATGGGTTATTGTTGTTGCTATCGCTGCCCGAGCTCAAGTAGTGCACCCGACGACGTGACGAGCTGCCCCTGGCTCCACCACTAGCGCCTCTCAGGTGTGTTTGTCCGCTGTGGAATCGATATTCCATCGATGTAAACGAGATGGTGTTCACCTGTAGCAGCCGTAACAGTTCGCTCATTTCGTTGTGTAAATACTTGATCCACGTGTTGAAATGAGCATATAGAAGGTACAAATGCACGGTGGTGGCTCCACCACAACCGATAAGCTCGGCGTTAATGAATACACCGTCGACGGCGCCCATTAGCATTAGCCACCACGACATTTGGAAACATTGCACGCTCGAAGGCACACGCATTCGGTAGTGCACGAAATCTTTCGTCAGACACGAGGTCACCATGAACATCACCACGTAAGTGACCAAGCTACACGTGAGCACAGTACGTAACTGGCGCGACGTGGCGATCCAAAAGTTCAAGCGCCAATGCTCAGGCCTATGATCATTGGTGAGACCGGCCATTGAATTGTTGAGCAACAGAAAGCGTCGACGCATTGTGGGTGCTGCTTTCTGATTGTTCGACTTATTATTGCTGTTTTGATTGTGATTGTAGTTGCCTGATTGTTCAGTGCTCAAAGGATCGCTGATGAAATAATCGCGCACGTTCGGCTGTATGGTTTGCATACGAAAATAGAGACGCAACAAAAAGAAACATGAACTAATCAACGCGGACATTCCATACATAGTTCGGCGTGCCGGACCCAATAACACTAGCCAATCACCGAGTCGCATCAACAGAGGTCCGTTCTTGCAATCGTCAATCAGCATATAGATTGTTGCGTAACGCAGCGTTCGAATACACGATTCGAGCATCAGGAACAACTGTACGGCACGTTTCCAACGTGGCACTTGCAAACCGAACGAATAATCTAGCATCATGAACGATGATGCGGCGTTGATGATGAACCTATTCGATAGCAACAATGAATCGACAGTGGCCCGATCGGACACCGTCTTGATATATTGATGAATCGCATATGAGCCAGGCACGTCTGAATATGCGGCCGAAGTTTTTTTGTTATTGTTGTTATGGTTGTTAGTGCTGCTATTGATTGCTGTCACTTTGATGTCGTTATTGTTGTTGTTATAATTGTTGTAATCAATAACTGGCTTTGTAGTTATCGTTTCCATACTTGAAGATCTCTTCATCATTGTCATTTAAGCATTCACACGTGTGTAAACGTAAATATACTCGGCGGTTATGGAGGCGAACAATCACATCATGACTGTTGTGAAAACCTTGTTGAGCTTGTCACAAATCGTTACAGCAACTACGATGACGCTTTTGCAAAATTTGCTATGACGCTTCAAAATTCGATATCGAAACAAACTCGCTAGGATTTAGATCGGATCTTATTTCAGATATTCGAAGTTGACACGGTCACCTTACGAGTGCGTGGATAGATCAACTCGAGGCACGCAATGTCAAGATGAATTTTCGGTCGATAGAATCAAACAAAATCAAATCCAACTCAATATCAAAAAATTTCACTCAGATTGAATCCAATATTATAAACCGAAATTATGGCAAATTTGAACACAATACATGAAAATTATTGTATTGGAAACTCAGATGAACGCTTGATGAATGAAGCACTCGTGTACCGTACGTCAGTTGGCATACAGCAGTGAGCTATCTGACGGACAGCTTTTCATTTATTTACAAGTCACATAAGTACAGAAGTTACAAGTGCAAGAGAGTGCATGCAAGTCTGGATAGAAAATAGAATCAGTCTGCGTGCGATCGCTTAATCGAGCGTAAATTTTACACACACACTCGACTCACATGTTTCGTTGGAGGAAATCTTTAGTTAGACATTTAGTGAACTTAGTTTGGCCGTGCGTGCATGTGTTATTTTTTGCATGTTTCGTGCAAATTCAGAACTCAACAAACTCAGCTCGACAACAATTGAGTCGGGCCCTCTCTCGATTCATTCAGCTCGAAAGGCTGAAGTGATAGCTAGTTGTGCTTTGTGATAAGATCGCGTGCTCGCACTCGGCTAGCCATGCACTCACAACGGTCGCGTGATACGACTCACTGAATGAATGTGGTATTGCTATCATTGTTGTCGTTGCCGGTGGCTTTTGTTGGCACCAGGTTATCGTGGTCTGTTGTTGTACGTGCCAACTTGGATACGTATGTTAACCGTGTGACTCTACGGCTCTCGGCGAACATTTTTTCGAACTACTCCAGCTATCGTGGTCACATTGGTAGCGTCTATTAGGACCTTTATAAGCTTGCTTGAAATGTACGCACGAGCAGTAATAGCTAATAAAAACAGCAAGCATAGCTCTGGCAGCAATAAGCCCAAACGTCTCGGACGAAGTGGACAACAACTACAACAAATCTGTCCAACACATGCATTGACATAAAGTTTCGATAAGGATTGCATCGACCCATCTCATTCGATGGACCGTCACATAAAACTTGCTTGTGTATGCATCTGTACTGTCTATTGAAAGAAAGGCAGCCTCTCATGGACTCTCAACGGTCGCTTTGGCCTAACAGTAGCTGTTTAACGAGCCATCATTAGTCAGTAGCAGTGTCAAATAAAAGCATCTGCTTGGAGTGATTTTTATTATTATTATTCCTTTTCGCAGTCATCAGGGTGTTTCACATGCACTCACAGTGCTGGTATTGAACACAAATATTTGATGTGCACTCAGCGCGCTCGGTGCACATCGAAGCTGTTACTATAAATATACATATACATATACACAGAGAGCTCTTTGGTCCTGATTTGTCACACTCGAATTTTGTGTATGGTCAGATACAATTTATGGAATAGATATGCATTGAATCTGACCTTCTTCAATGAATTAAGCTGCTAGGGTTGATACAAGTTGCAAGAAAACATTCCTATCCTCAGCTTGTTGTCAAAGATCTTCTCTTTCAATTGTAACGATAATCATAAAGGTAACAGCAGGGAAATGTTCATCAAGGTTATGAAAATATTTGCCTGTGTGTTGCTGCTATCCATGCAGGTAGCCAACGTGATGGCTGCGGATGTGTTCAATCGCAACGACTACCTCAAGCACATAGAATTCTTGAGTCAGGCCGCAAAAGATAGCTCGTTATGCGCGAGCAACTACGAACAATGCTTCTCATGTGCACTACAAAAGAGTTGGAACGCAGTGAAAACTCATAGGTTTGTTCCGAGCCTCCCAGTTCATTTTAGTTCACTTTTTTTATCAATACCAATATCTCCATTGAAACCAATGGTTCCAATAAATACCGTCGGAACAATTGCTATCGGCACACAAAAACAAAATGAGTCAATACTCGCGCGCGCCAATACTCCACGCGACATTAACAATGACGAAAGCGTCACACCCGAGCAGTCAACATCAGCACAAATAATTGATATATCATTCGATGAAGAACATCAGTGAACCACGTTTATTGAGACTTTTCAAATTTGAGAATTAAACGTTTTACATTATCTTGAACACACTTCTTGTTGCCATTACATTTTCTTGATGCAACTACTTTTCCCAGACTTTCTATTTCTGCCAGTATCGAGAGGCCTATTGAACGGGGCGTCACAGTTTCTTCTAACAGTGGAGCTGACTTCTGACTGTTTGGCGGTGTAGGAGCTTTGAAAATAATGCTCTCCACATTCCCGGGCAACATTACAACATTGACGATAATAATCGAGATGATGTTTTCACTGCGACCAACTCTTTTGTAGGCAGTAGCTGATGTTATCAGCTACTAGTATTACAAAAACAATACTTGATCGAGGTCAACTCAATTACAGGCACGTCGTTGCCTTATGCCGATATACAAAAATTTTTTCAACAAAATCGTCTGGACGATCTATTGAATGTCGACGCGTGCAGCAAATATGCAAATAATCTGGCTAATAGCACGATAGACCAATACGAACAATTGTTCGACTTGGCTCACCGGCAACTCAAACCACAGGCTCTAGCCGCAATTAGACACAAACTTGCCATCGATCGTCAATATGAGCTACTGAAATCGTTAGATAACTGCCTCAAAGAATCAACAACGTTGTACGAGAGAACAAAACGTTTGATGGCTCCTTTCAAAAAAAATAAATTTGTTGAGTTTCTCCGAACGCACCTGCAAACTAATTTTGTGACAATCGAAGGTCAGCAGTTCTTATTGTATGGACGCCCGCTCAATAGACAAATTGGAGAAACTCAAAAATCACTAGAGAAAATTGGTCCTAACTCGAATGTGAAAAAATACTGTGTTTATCTGGAAAATAGTCGCGCGATGGTTAAGAAACATATCGATCTGGCTAAGGCAAAGAACTGCAATGTTGATATGGCACAACTTCACTAAACTAACACAAACACGGCATCTTTCGTATGCAAACATCTCGTCCCTTACCGAGAGAACCTACGTTGAATATGATATGGAAATCAGATGCCTATTCAGGAAGGCGGATGATCAAACTTCAATAATCGAATAAATAGAGATGAGCCATTCGTGATGGGCCATTACAAAAAGTTATATCGCTTTCAGGACATTTTATTACTTAAATGGGTTGAGTACGAGGTCTGTATTTTTCTATTATCAAGGCAATCTCAAAGCAATAACAGTGAATAGAAACAAAAGAACAAACAAAACCAAAAGAACAGTGTGACAAACCTCTCAAGATTTGTTCAACACATTGATGCAAGTATTCATATTGGAACAAATCTAAAAGTAGTCTATCGCTAACGCTATATGATGAAATTACTTGATTCAATCCATGTCGTATTGATTGTGTCACACATTGTTGGCAGTTAGGTTTAAACGACTCTGATGATTGTGCGACAATTGACCGTGGCTGTGTGTCTATCAATCTATAGGTGCGTGATTAAGACGAAACAACCGCTATTGGCGCTACGACACCACCAGGACCGGCTAAATTTGAAAGACCTTGATTGAAATCGGCATCGATTTGGCGAGCAGCTTGGCGGCCCTCATTGATGGCATGCACCACTAACGATTGGCCTCGGCGACAATCGCCGGCCGAGTATACCTTATCAATGCTTGTTTTGTAACTGCCAGTTAGTGTCTCAATATTGGCTCGTTTATCTAACTTTAACTGTAACTCTTGAGCCAGATAACTCTCGGTGCCCATGAAACCCATTGCGATGAGCACTAGGTCACATTCGTAGTATTTTTCGGTGCCAGGCACCTCTTTCATAGTGAACTGACCAGTTCGTTCGTCTTTGATCCATTCTATCTGTACAGTCTCAACACCGCACACGTTGCCTTGGCCGTCATCCACAAATTTTTTGCTGCTGACACAGAATTTGCGCGGATCGGTGCCGTCTATCAGTTTGACTTCTTCGTAACCGTAATCGGTACGCAATACTTTGGGCCACTGGGGCCATGGATTGTTCTGTGCTCGTGTAGCGGGCGGTTGGGGCAAGATCTCAAACGAAGTGATGCTTTTTGCACCCTGACGTAACGATGTACCGATGCAATCGCAACCCGTATCACCACCACCGATTACAATAACTCGCTTGTCTTTGGCACTAATTGTAGGTTTCTGATTGAACACAGTCGTTTGCTTTTTTGGATCCTGAAGAGCCATCTGTTGTTTCTGCCATGTTTCTAAGAACGTCATCGCATAATAGATGCCGTTGAGCTCGCGTCCAGGAATCTTGAGATCACGGGGCCATGTGGCGCCAGTTGCCACGCATAGAGCGTCATGATTGTTCATTAACTCGTGAGCT
The DNA here is from genome assembly GCA_019968535.1 of Fragariocoptes setiger. Taxonomy (NCBI): domain Eukaryota; kingdom Metazoa; phylum Arthropoda; class Arachnida; order Trombidiformes; family Phytoptidae; genus Fragariocoptes; species Fragariocoptes setiger. The sequence goes on along the minus strand of JAIFTH010000076.1, from coordinate 54,180 downwards.
GAAATATTCTGGCCCACGTTAACGCCCGTCTTGAATATGATGCCCTCGGCTCGCATTATGTCAATTCGGCGCTCGATGATTCTCTTCGACAATTTCATGCTTGGAATTCCATATTGCAATAATCCACCAACACGATCGTTGCGTTCATAAACAGAAACATTGTAACCAGCTTTGTTGAGTTGTGCGGCACACGCCAATCCTGCAGGACCTGAGCCAATGATACCGACTGATTTGCCGACACGTTTGGTCGGAGGCTGTGGCTTAATCCAACCCCGTTCGAATGCCACCTCAATAATAGACACTTCGATTGTTTTTATGGCAACGGGCGATTCGTTGATGCCTAACACACAAGCACCCTCGCACGGAGCAGGGCACACACGTCCGGTGAACTCAGGAAAGTTGTTTGTTTGTAATAATTGCATAATAGCTTGTTGCCAGTCGCCGCGATGGACCAGATCGTTCCATTTAGGTATGATGTTACCTAACGGGCATCCATATGATGTCTGACACAACGGTACACCACAATCCATGCAGCGCGTTGCCTGAACTTGCACATTGTCAAGGATCAGTTTCTGGTCGAATATCTCGTTCCAATCGCGCATACGCTCCATGGGCTCACGGTAGTAGCCCTTGATGCGTTTGTATTTCATGAAGCCGCGTAACTTGTCAAGATTTTTCTCTTGTCCATCAACTGAATCTTCGATATCTTTGACAGGTGGAGTTTTGACGACGCCTTCAGCTGCTGAAGGATTGTTAGCAGTACTCGGTAATCCATTGACAAGAGACATGCTCGATGCATTTTCTAAAGCTGTAGGGTTCACTCCATTAGCAGCCATTTCAACTTCGTTCGAAGTATTAGCTGATGGTCCTGAACCATTGGCAGCCTGACTGCTAAGCTCATCTTTCATTTGACGCAACGCACGCTGATACTCAAGAGGGAATACTTTGATAAAATGACGGCATGAATTGTTCCAATCATTAAGTACGTTCATGGCTACGAGCGAGCCTGTTTTCAACTGGAATTCTCTAAGTAAATTCTCAAGAAACTCTTGATCGTCGCGTTCAGTCAGCGGCAACAACTCCACCGTTGACGTATTGCACAAATGAGGCAGCTTATGTTCGGGATCGTAAACGAACGCCAAACCTCCTGACATACCGGCAGCAAAGTTACGACCTGTCGGACCCAATATGACGACATAGCCACCGGTCATGTATTCGCAACCGTGGTCGCCAACACCTTCAACGACAGCCGTAGCTCCCGAGTTACGTACACAAAAGCGCTCAGCGGCTATTCCACGAATGAACGCCTTGCCGGTGGTTGCGCCATACAAACATACGTTTCCGACAATGATATTCTCTTGAGATTTGAAGTCTGATGGCATGTCACGGGGAGGAAACACAATGATCTCACCACCAGACAAACCCTTGCCAACATAATCATTGGCGTCCCCTTCGAGTGTTACAAGCACACCACGCGGCAAGAATGCACAGAAACTCTGACCAGCAGTGCCCTTCAGTTCAATCTGAATCATTGCGTCTGATGGCAGTCCGTCTTCACCGTAATTTTTGGCTATATAATAGCTGAGCGTAGAGCCAAACGCACGGTCAGTGTTTTGAATGCCTAGTGAGATTCTCACTGGAACTATAGCTTGTTGCTGTGGTTGCTTCATGATCAAAGAATAGGCTTCGCGTATCAAAATGTTGTCGAGACGCTTATCTAGCTGAAAATCTTGCTTAACACTACCACCTCTGATGTTGATATTTGGTCGCAAGGTAAGAGCGTTACACAAAATAGCATCGAAATTGAGATACGACACCTTGGGATTGGCTTTGTCAGGATCGAACTGTAATAGATCAGTGCGACCAACGAGATCTTGTATGCTGCGAACGCCAAGTTTTGACATTTCCATTCTGATGTCCCCAGCCAACAGGAACAAATAGTTGATCAGATGCTCTGGTTTTCCTTCGAATTTCTTTCTCAACACTGGGTCTTGAGTGGCAATACCAACCGGACATGTGTTCAAGTGACACTTTCGCATCATAATGCACCCTATAGATATCAGTGGTGCTGTGGAAAAACCAAATTCATCAGCACCGAGCATAGCGCCGACGATCACATCAAATGCCGTTCTTAGCTGACCGTCGACTTGCAAAACGACACGTGATCTCAAATCGTTTGCCACCAATACTTGATGTGTCTCAGACAGACCCAATTCCCATGGTAGGCCAGCATTTTTAATTCCGGTCCACGAACTGGCACCTGTCCCACCATCATGACCTGAAATGGTGATATGCTCAGCTTTGCCTTTAGCAACACCAGCCGCCACAATGCCAACGCCAATCTCTGATACCAATTTGACAGAGATTCGCGCATTGGGATTGGCACATTTGAGGTCATATATGAGCTCGGCAATGTCTTCGATCGAATAAATGTCATGATGTGGGGGCGGGCTAATCAGGCCTACTCCTGGTATACTGTGACGGGTTTTGGCAATGTCTTTGCTCACTTTGTGACCGGGCAATTCTCCTCCTTCACCTGGCTTGGCACCTTGAGCGATCTTAATTTGCAACTCATCTGAATTCGCTATATAAGCAGCCGTTACACCGAATCGTCCAGATGCAATTTGTTTGATGGCCGATCGACGGTTGAATTGTGGATTTTCCACTTGCCAACGTTCAGCATCTTCACCACCCTCGCCAGTGTTAGATTTTCCGCCAACACGATTCATGGCCACTGCTAGCGTTTGGTGAGCTTCTATAGATATCGAGCCAAAACTCATGGCCCCTGTGCAGAATCGCTTCACAATCTCTTTGGCATCTTCGACCTCGGATAGTGGAATAGCGTTTTCAGCGTACTTGAAGGATGTTTGTCCGCGTAGTGTGCATTTTTTTAACATGGCCATTGTTGAATCTGAGAACGCTCGATAGGCAGTGGCGGAGTTTGTTTTAGCAGCGTCTTGCAAGTTTGCGATAGCCTCTGGGTCGTTGATATGTTTTTCACCACCCAAACGCCAATGATAGAAACCTGGATCACGTAATACAATGTTGTCCGCAGTCGTATCAGTATCGAAAGTCTGTCGATGACGATTTAATACATCGGCGGCTAGCACGTCGAAGTTGGAACCCCCCAATCGGGATGGTGTGTTCTTGAAACACTTATCTATGACATCGCTGGCCAAACCGACAGCTTCGAAAATCTGAGCGCCTTTATAACTTTGCAATGTAGATATACCCATTTTGGCCATGACCTTTGAGATACCACGTTCCATGGCAGCTACATAGTTTTTGAAAATTTTGTCATCTGTCAAATTGAGATTAGCCTCGCTGTTGAGTGAGGACATTGTCTCGAATACCAAATATGGGCAAATTGCATCGGCACCGTAACCGAGAAGCACACATACATGGTGGACCTCGCGAGCTTCGCCTGTTTCGACAATGAGGCCTACTTTCATCCGTTCACGCTCACTAATGAGATGATGATGAACAGCACCGAGTGACAGGAGTGCGCTCACTGGGACTTTGTTAGGTCCAGCTTGACGATCCGATAAAACCACTAGCGTGTATCCGGTTCTGGCAGCCTCAACAGCATCAGCACAGATTCGATCCAAAGCTTGTGTGAGTCCAATCTTGCCATCGTTTGGTGGAAATGTGCAATCGATAACTTTAGTTTTCCATCCGCGATACGTCATGCGCTTGAGCGAATCCATGTCGTCAAGCGACAATATTGGCTGCTTGAGCCACAAACGATTGCATTGATTTGGATTTGATTCCAGAATGTTCATCTCAGGACCAATTGGACACTCTAGTGACATGATAATTTTCTCTCGGAAGGGATCAATAGGAGGATTAGTAATCTGGGCAAACAATTGCTTGAAATAGTCATAGACGAGTGGCTGAAACAGAGAAAGACACGCAAGTGGAGTGTCATTTCCCATAGATCCTAGAGCTTCTTTCTCTGTTTTAACCATAGGGACAATCAATAAGTTCAATATTTCTGTTGTATAACCAAACAACGGTAAGCGTTTGTCATTAAATATATTGATCATCCCTTGCTTAAGGGGATCAGAGCTGCCTGAGTTATTGGTATTATTATTGGTATCAATGCTTTTAATGTGATTGCTTCGCTCGTTTGAGTCACAAGCCAAGGCGCCGTTTGCTGCATCGTTGGGTGTTGCATTGTTGTCCTTGATGTCGTTCAATGTGAACAATTTTTGTGTCCACTCGTGAAACGGTCTCTGGCAGGCGATGAAATCACGTATGCCATCATCATCTTTGACTACTTTTTCGACGGTGTCGATCAGTAGCATTCGACCAGGGCGCAAACGACCCTTTTGGATAACTTTCTCATGTGGTATGTCGAGCACTCCCACCTCACTAGCCATAATCAAGTGTCCATCATTGAGACGATAAAATCGCGATGGTCGCAACCCATTTCTGTCCAATATAGCGCCCACAAAACGGCCGTCAGTAAAAGTTAACAAGGCCGGTCCATCCCATGGCTCCATAGTACAACTTGACCACTGGTAGAAGGATCGTTTGACAGGATGCATGAGCTTGTCATAATGCCACGCTTCTGGAACCATGCATAAGACAGCTTCTGGCAATGATTTGTCTCCCGCATTCACCAGGAACTCTAGCACATTGTCGACGCTTCCAGAATCCGACATTTGTGGCTCAATGACGGGATAAAGTTTCTTGAGTTGATTGCCGAATCGCTTACTCTTCATGACACCCTCACGAGCGCGCATGAGGTTGACATTGCCCCGCAATGTGTTGATTTCGCCATTATGAGCGAGCATTCTCATTGGATGTGCACGCTCCCAACTGGGATACGTATTGGTCGAGAATCGGGCGTGCACCAGAGCCAAATGGGTGCTAAAGTCCGATTGCTTGAGGTCATTGTAATAATCCCATAGTTGGCAAGGAGTAAACTGTCCTTTGTAGACGATTGTCTGATTTGAAAGACTACAACAATAAAACCTGAGACCTTTGTCGATGAGCTTATGCGACGCATGCTTGCGAAGAATGTAAGTATGTTTTTTGAAAGCATCAATCTGTTGGGATCCAACTACTTCTACGCTAGGCACAACAAAAACTTGTGTAATGTATGGCTCTGAATCTATAGCTACTTGACCGAGACACGAATTATTGGTGGGCACCTCACGCCAAAGTAAGACTTTTAAGTTGAGTTCGTTGGCTATCTCAGTGAACGTTTGCTTCATGGCTGTCTTGTTAGCGTCCGACGTCGCGTCCATGAACAATATACCGGTAGCGTAGTTACCGAATGGCGGCAGATCAATATTATAGTCATGCTTAATGCAATGACTGTAATATTGGTGAGGTATGGAAACCATAACACCTGCACCGTCGCCAGTTAGATTGTCGCACGAGCAAGCGCCGCGATGCGTCATACGCTCACTCATGGTCTTTGCATTTTGCAGAAGAGTGTTAGAGGCTGTGCCGTGGATATTGACGATAAACCCTACGCCGCAAGCGGCTTTCTCAAAGTTCTTGTCAAACAATGATGTCATGTTGGTGCTAAATTGAATCTACAATTGATTATAATATCTGTATATGGATAATTGTGATTGTGTGTAACTATTTCTATTGATATATGAGTGTGTGTGTATGTGTTTGTCTATATATTGTTCCGTGGGATTTTTACAACAATCCAATTTGAAGGTTATATTGATATTATTATTATTATAATTATTAGGGTGTGTATGTTTATGCGGACTGAAAATGTGTTTGAAGATGTAAGTGAATGGGCTGTGATGAATACTATGTTTTTCTGTAACAAACGTGGTAACTATCAAGATGAAGTTGTTTAACGAATGAATAAAATTGATTTCTTAAGATCTCACGAGTGTAAGTACGTACATCAACAATGACGAGATTTGGGGTGGATATTTTCTGTTTCGTTTCGCTCATGTGCGAATGATGCGTCCGGGAGTGTGTGTGTGCGTGTCTCACACTTTGTGCGTGCGTGAGTGCGTCTGTGCGTGTGTGAATGAGTCTGTGTGTGTGTGTGTGTGCCCTTTTCCCGAGAAAAACACGACACGACGACGATGGTTCGCTAGCTCTCCTCTCTCCCTATCACGAAGGGCTCCACGACTCCAGACTGACTTACGCTTCGCGAGTGGCGCCAGTCACTGACTGTTGTGCGCTTGTTCGTATGTGTTTGTCTGGAGTTTCATGTGTCAATATAACGCACTCATGTAGACTATGCGTGCGTGCATGCGTGTCCATGATTGTGTGCGTCCGTGAGTGCTGATGATTGCGTGTACGTCCGTGTGCGCAGACGTCGTTGGCTAGCCGCTAGGGCACTTGGCACATAGGGTTCACTCACTTTCCTAGAGAATGAGTTCGCGATCTGATCGATATCCGATATACGATACACATGTGCAGCGTCAAATTATAATTTATTATATAAAACACACATTGATATTGATAATAGTTATCTGTGCGATATTATAACAAGCACGTCATCAAGATGACATCTACACCAGCACAATCGGACAACAATGGTGAAATGTGTGTCCTACAGCCTCTGGTCGCATGGCCTGATTCCTCAAACGTCAGAGATATGAAAGTTGTACCTTTGCCACATGGCCGATCTCAAGTTTGGTCCTATTTCGGGTTCTTAGTTGACGATGAGGGAAAAATCGAAGACCGAAAAAAAATTATATGCAAACTTTGTTCTAGCTCATTGGCCTATTCAGGAAACACCACGAATCTGTTTATGCATCTCAAATCAATGCATCAAGATATTAAGATTGATAATATCGGCAGTCGCAAAATGAAAATTAAGGCTGAGCTGATTGGTGCATCGGGATCAAAGAAGAGAAATTTCCATCGGCGTCGGACAACTACCGAGTGCCACTCTACCGATAGTTGTGATAATGTTACTAAAGCCCTGGTCGATATGCTAGTGCGTGATTGTAGGCCACTTTCTATGGTCACATCACAAGGATTCGTTGATCTTATGAAACTGATTGCACCCACTTACCGCATTCCTGAACCTCAAATCTTGAAAAGACTAATCATGGAAAGGTACCGAAGTATCACATATGCCGTACACCAATTCGCCACCCCATAAATAGTCTTCCAAAGAAATATCATTCAAGACCCGAGTTAAAACAGAGTTGTTATCTTGTCAGTTCAATCGCCAGAGCTCTCTGTTGATGAAAAGTGGTCTCTAATGATCTAATATGTAACCAATAATTATTAAAAGTCAGACTGTTGACAAGTGTATGCAGTCACTTAAATCAAGTACACTCAAAATTAGAACTTTAATAGATGGTGGCGCACCTAAGAAATTGGGTCAGATTTGACAGGGTCGATGTTGTAGTCGGGCAATTGCTTCACACCATTCTTGTCAATGATAGTCATTTCAAATTTCGTTTGTGCCAAAGAAAGGCGCTTCTGAATGTTTGTTAATGCATCCTGGACGAGTTTGATTCCCTGTTCCTCATTCATGTTCATACGATGATTTCGGTCTAAGTGGCCGATAGCGAAAGGTTCACCATAACCATGTGCCGCATATGTATGTGCCTGTACACCGGTACCAAGATAATCCATCCAATAAAGAACAGGTTTGCTTTCTTTCAAATTGTAACCTGCTAACAGGACCAATATAGAATAGGGATTACGGGAGCGAATGCTCTCGGCCAGTTGATATCGCGTCCAGTGAAAAGCACGGTGCGGGGAAACCTCACAATCGTCACGGATTCTTTCCAGGGCTAAATTTCTCTGAACAAATTCAGCAAATTGAGTTGTGTCACCAGGTTCACCACAAACTGACATCGCCGAGTGAGAACCGAGAGGGTATACCTTAGTTCCACTGGTCTTGAGTTTGATAATAGAGAATGAATCTGTCTTGTCAGTAGCAAGGATGACAAAATCCTTGAAGACAACACCCAATTGACTTTCCATTATGCTTTGTGATTGACTTGCAAGTATAAAACTACTTTGATGGCCGTGAAATGTATACGAATGAGATAACTAATTAAATATTGTTTGCCTCATATGATTTGACGTGACAAAATTGTCCTCGAAAGATCTTCGAGCCGACGGCAGCGCTCGCTTTTCAAACGAAAAAATCAGCTCTGTTAAACTGCGACTGCAGGACAGATCATAAAATGAGAACCGCTTTGAAATGAAAGCGGGCTGAGTGAATCACGCTGAATGTCATTAGTAGAAAAATATTACAAACGATATAAAACAAAAATCAGCTATTTTATCAATTGAGTTTCACCATTTTTGTTTCATCATCACTGACCTCGTAAATAGGAGTCGTACATTGTACTTGAATAAACATGTTATCAAATATAATTCGTAGTGGCGCTCGAATAGCCGTGTTTGCCTCAAGGACTACAGGATTACCTTCACGAATCGGTCAAGAATATCCCGGAGTTAGAGTGACAACAAATCAAATTAGAGCCAAAGTGTATCTCCCCAATCCAGGTGCAATGTATCCCAAAGAAGGTGTTGAGGAAACAGATGAGGAGTTCGATGCACGCTTCGAAGCATATTTCAATCGGCCCGATATCGATGGTTGGGAGATAAGAAAGGGCATCAATGAGTTGCATGGCTATGACTTAGTACCGGAGCCGAAAATCATCATTGCTGCTCTGAAAGCGTGCAGGCGTGTTAACGATCACTCTTTGGCAGTTAGATATCTCGAGGCGATCAAGAAGAAGTGCTCCAATGATAAAGAAATTTACCCGTACATCTTGAGCGAAATTAAGCCAACAATCGATGAATTGGGGATCAGCACTCCGGAAATGCTTGGCTACTCGGAACCTGAACTAGCGCTTGGTGATCCATATCGTTGCAGTATGCTGGACAAGTAAAGAGATACATAAGTTTAGTTATTGTCTTGAAACAAATAAAAAATAAAAACCTGAGTTGCGCAACAACAATAACAAGATCCGCCTCTGAATATCGCTTTTATTTATATGCTACATTACAGTACGCTTACTGCGCTCCTACTGATAATATCACTATCAGTGTACACAGATGAGTGACAAATTGAACGATTTCTCAATATCTTAACATCATTCGATTGAAAGGTAAGGGCGACAGGCTCAAGCAAGCCCTGTTAAGTCTTAAAATCCTTCCGCACAATTCATCGAAATGTAATCAACGTTCATCGACGACTGCTCGTTCTGCATGTGTTGTCCTCAGGATCTAATCAGGTCCTTTATTAGGACTGATATTAATAAAAAAATATATAGTCAATAACTAATATTTAGACTGATACATTCTACGATCAGTGTACAGGAGTCACTCACGTGATCAGACAGTATCCAATTTCCTCATCGACCAGTTGTCTATTCAAGGCATAGGCCAGGTATTCGGCCAGTGTATCATATGAGCCTTTCTGTGCGAGCTTTCGAAAATTATGCGCTTGCTTAGGAGAGTCATGAGCCTCTTGAGAAGGGATAATTTTCCGAAAGAAGTCAAAATTGTTGAAGTGGGACCACGAGACGGACTTCAAAATGAGAAAAAGATTATTCCCGCTGAGGTCAAGACCGAATTTATAAATCTATTAAGTCTGACTGGTCTATCAACAATTGAAGCTACTGCATTTGTGTCACCAAAATGGATTCCACAGCTCGCTGACAGTTCATCAGTGTTTAAATCTATTCAGAAACATCCCCATATAAGCTACCCCGTGCTAGTCCCAAACGTTCAAGGGCTGAAGGTTAGTATCTTGAACATAAGCGGCTGATTCATCAACGTTAGTACTGAATTCCGATATTCATGTATCATATCTATTCCATCTTTTTGAACCTAAAGCTCGCTATGGAGGTGGGTTGCCAAGAAGTGGCTGTTTTTGGATCAGCCAGCGAATCATTTAGTCGAAAGAACACCAATTGTTCAATAAGTCAAAGTCTAGAGAGGATCCAAGATGTCATAACAATGGCACGAAATAATGGGATCATCGTACGCGGCTATGTGTCCTGTGTTCTTGGTTGTCCTTATGATGGTGATATTGAGGCCAGCAAAGTGGCAGAACTGTCCTCTATTCTGTATAGAATGGGATGCTATGAAATTAGTCTCGGCGATACAATCGGTGTTGGGACACCAGCATCTATGAGAAGATTGCTAGATCAAGTTACACGAACATTACCAATTGATGCGATCTCGGTTCATTGTCATGATACTTACGGACAGGCGCTCGCCAACATATTGACTGCCCTAGAATTTGGTGTGGCCACAGTGGACTCTAGTGTTTCGGGTTTAGGTGGATGTCCTTATGCTGAGGGTGCCTCGGGGAATGTCGCCACCGAGGATGTTGTTTATATGCTAAATGGTTTGGGAATCAAGACCGGCGTTGAGCTCAAAAAATTACTCGATGCTGGGGATTATATATGTAGTCAACTGCATAAGCCAACCAACTCAAAAGTTGGTAGGGCCCTGAGGGGATTGAACAGGCACTGAAAATAATGACCCAATCTCTTTGCACCACTAAGCTAGAGACAGAGACGATTGTTAGTCTCATGTTGATTAAATACATGACAGTGAAATATATGGGAACAAACACCACAAATCGCCAGAAATGCATAAACTTTTTACTATTCAGTTATCAGCTTTTACTACTTGCTCTTAGAAGAGTGCTCTCCAAAAACTTGCTTCAACGAGTCGCTATTGCACAATTTTCAGCTATACATTCTATAATAATGCATGATGAATGGGGCCAAGCTGGTTATAGAATATCCAACCAGCATATAGGTGATCAATCGATAGGGTATCTCAACTCGTTTAAGGTTTTGAATTGATTCTTCGCGATGATCTAATCCATTCAATTTCGCGAGAGCTAATAGAGAAACACGAGAAGCCAGGGTCTTGACAGTCAACACAAGTAACAGACCAAAGCAAAATCTTAGCAAAGACGATAACATTAGTGCCGCAGTGAAATGTATGCTACGTTGGCCGATGGCAAAGACACTGTCAGTCAAAGGGATTAAGCCAAAGTTGAAGTTGACCCAATTTCCGATTGTCATGCCAGTAAATGCGCCGAGTATTGAGCAACTGTCTCCTCTGGTGGGAGATTTAGGTTTAGGTTCCGGATACACGACCGAAAAAGTTATCATTATGATCAGTGCTATCACAGGCCAATAAGTACAGTGCAACATGAAGTGATCGATTTTGGCTAGCGAAGGAAGCAGTGGGCACATGATCAGGAAAGTGATAAAAAGACCTCCAATGAGATCGAAGAGCGAGTGCATTCCCAAATATATCCGTGACACAATCACTGACAGACACCACAAGAGAGATATAGGGGCCGTTAATTTGAGTGATACACCAATATTCTTGTTGAATAAGTACGTCATGGTCACAGGTAAGCACGCTCCAGCCATTGCGTGAGTAGACGGCATGCCATATTCGTTGGAATAGCTCGGCTCAAGGACCGCTACTGAGGATGAGCGTGCTCGAGGCATCTTGAGTAGATCCTTGAGGAATTGACCAGGGAACATTACAATGAACCAACACAAAACTAGCTGACGTGCTATAGTGTTGTTGCAATTCCAAAACAAATTCGCGAACAATATAATGGAAAATGTTTCGTTTGCCAAACTCGATGCTAATCTAAAGAAATGATGCCAAAATTGGTTGTTGATTCTGTAATTCCTGTGCGGTTCGGGAGGACCTGAACTTGCTGTTTTGGATACTCCGTTTTGTTTTGTATGGTGAGAGACCTGGACGGTAAACATATGGGTCAAAATAGTCAGAATTGCTTTGATTGTTAAGTCTAGATGAACACTGTAGGTAAACTTACGCTTCCATTGGAGTAACTCTTAGTTTGTGAGAGAGCAGTAGCTGTTTCGATCCCGAAGAACCTTTGAATAGTAACGATGTGGGACGGGCCCCTCAATTCGTTGATCAGCTTTGCAATCATTATCAGTTTTTAATTTGGGAATTTTATCTACGACTTGTTCTCCTATTATAAGTTTATCAGAAATATGTCTGTAAACACTGGTGCTGGTTATCTAATGCAATAATAATTCTGACAGAGATGGTGGGAGAGACAGGACATTTTCGATCGAACGTCTCGTTAGTTTTTTATCATGTCGTACTTTTTATCTGATACCAGTAGAACGGATTAAGATGTAAGTCTATTGATACAGTCGTGATAATATGGTACAGTTGTCGAGATAAGTTGAACGATAATTGAACGTCAAATGAAGCATGAATCGTTGTGCACAGAGCACAAGCAAGATTGTAACGACAAATCACTTGAACAGCTGATGTAATTAATAGAATTAGCTCGATAATAGGTTGAAACAACGCAAAACGAGAGTGTCATCAGGCCATATGAGATTCGACTTTTAAGAAAACAGGTTGGCATCTGATGATTCGAGAAAGAAATGATTCACGTTAGCTGTACATATAAAATGCAAATCAAATATTATGTGTATGACAGTGATATCAATAATTGTGACAACTTGAAAGTGTCATTTGACGAATTGATTTTAAGTTTCATGGGACCTGTAGGTATATACAGGGGTTAGGTTACACGCTGGCGTTGAGATTTACTCACGCTCGCCGGAAATATGTTTAGATATATTCGTTTCTTTTCGTAGATAACAAATAATAAGTGATAACTTGACTCATCAAACACTATCGTGAATGAGTGCGGGGGCTAACTTACTAAGAAAACCATTGTAAAACTCCAGAGCACTCATTCGACGCCGACCCGGTGGAGCTACTGAGCCAAATGCTACCCAAGTTCGACCAGCACATGAGAAGCACAATAAGCGTCTTCGTTTGTGGAAAAAAATTTCTTGATCACCCAGAATATATGTTGAGATTGGTTTGTATAAAGCTAAATCTGTCATCATTGATTGGGTTTCTTGAGGATCCTGCATGTCGTAAACTCGCATCTTTGATTCGTGTAGCCAAGGTATATAAATGTCAACGAAGCCGAAGTAAGCTCGATACCGCCTATCGATATGCCAGCAGTCGTTCTGAGATAGATCTAACAATCCATCTTCAGGTATAAGTTTCTTCGCGTAAGTTTTCATACTTTTCTTCGTGTCTTGGCGCCATGCATTCTTTAAATGACCATCAATATCGGTGAGGAAATTTTCACTCAGATTGGCACCTAATATTGCTAGTCTATCGTACAATTCAAGGGCAGTCTCTCGAGGTCCTATAGGCACTTTGTGTTGCAGAATGACGTCACCAACGTCGAACTTATGTGGCATAACGCGCATGAGAGACACACCTGTGTGTGTGTCTCCAGCAAGTATTGCCTTTTGTATTGGACTGGAGCCGCGCCATCGCGGTAACAAACTTGGATGAACATTGAATATACCCTTGCTAAATGAATTAATTGTCGATTCGTCAATCATGTGCCCAAACGATACAACCATACCGATGTCGTGATAATTGCATGTGTTAGCTGTTACACGCACCTCATCATGCTTGGCTTCCGCACATGAACTGATTAGGTTATCATGAGATGTCCAGTAATTAATTCCTATATTTCTGTTTTCTCTTGCCCATTTCTCCACGGCTGTGTTGGGTTTGGTCATAACATCCACGTGAAGCCATGATCCTAAGTTGGATAAGCGTTCGAGAGTGACTAGCGAGAATCTATCAGAGCCAAAGAAGAGCAACTTGAGTGAGACCACTTCCCTGGACAAATTCGGCATGGGTTGAGGCGTTTCTGTATGCTTCTGTACAGTGTGATACTATTACAGAACAGATTTGATATTGGAAAAGAGTTTGACCGATTCAACATCAGCATTTGTAACATTCCAATCGGTCAGCTGTTTCGCACGTGTCCAATAATTTTGCAGCAAAATGCCGAATTGTTAGTGTTCCTGCTTAGAGCAGGCTTATTTGTGGCAGGAATGGTTTTAAAATTCGCGCGCAAATAGTGTCATCACGCTTTTTCGTGCCTTCTTCGCTAACGCTGGATAACGCTCACTCTATCAACAATCGGGTAACAGTATCAAAGAATAATATAATTTATTTAGTTCTTCACCACAGAAGCACGTGGATTATCGCTATCCATGAGGCACGAGTATAATGGAACATCAAGTTTAACAGTTCTCGCACATCAAGAAATCATTTACAGCCATTAAAATGGATAAGAGCAAGATGCACGTTTCGCCTGTATTTATAGCGCGCAACATACAAGCAGATCATGCCGATTTGATTCATGATGTTGCATATGACCATTATGGACGTCGTCTCGCCACATGCTCTAGCGATCAGAGTGTCAAAGTATGGGATCTCGATGAAAAAGGCTCATGGAAACTTAAATCAAGCTGGAAGTCACACTCTGGCAGCGTGTGGAAAGTGACATGGGCTCATCCTGAGTTTGGCCAAATTCTTGCAACTTGTTCTTTTGATCGAACCGCTGTAGTTTGGGAAGAAATCGTCGATGAACGGAACCAGTCTTATTGGCTCAAGCGTGTTACATTGGTAGACAGTCGTACCTCTTTAACCGATATAAGGTTTGCCCCAAAACATCTTGGGCTTATGCTAGTCACCTGTGCCAGCGATGGTCATATGAGGATATACGAAGCTCCCGATATCATGAACTTAACTCAATGGACCATGCGTGACGAATTTGATTGCAAAATGTCCTGCTCCTCAATTACATGGAATCAGTCCCGTATCCATCCTCCAATGTTAGCTGTCGGCAGCGATGACAGCAACAATTCAGCACCTAAAGTTCTTATTTACGAGTACAATGATAGAGTTCGCAAATGGTCCAAAATCGATGTCGTAGCAAGCGCCACTGATCCTGTATATGATTTGACTTTTGCACCTTACATGGGACGCTCATATCACCTATTGGGTATAGCGTCGAAAAACGTCCAAATTGTTACTATCAAGCCCATTCAGACTCAATATGAACAACAGAATTTAAACGGATCTCAGTTGCCACAGAAGATTGAAATACGAACAGTAGCTCAATTTGATGATCATACAGGTGAGTTTACAAATGTGCCAGTAGACATGTGTTATTTTATTTGATGATAAGAGTAATTCTCTCGTATCGTCTCGATATCTTTGATTAAATCTTTTATCTACGTGCCTTTTTTTTCTTGTAGGGCAAGTTTGGCGCGTGTCCTGGAACATCACTGGAACTATACTTGCGTCATCAGGTGACGATGGCACAGTTAGACTATGGAAGGCCAACTACCTTGACAATTGGAAGGCATTGGGAGTGCTCAATGATAGCCCCGACGGCCAGCACGACGAAAGCAGAGATGATAAGTGAGGCGGACCTCGCGAACTTAAGCACACCGCCCAGACACAAATAAAAATCTTTTATTGATAACAAGTCTCTCGTATCTAACTTTTATGTTTCGATAGACAATCTCGATGTTTATTGCTACTCGATAAACCATGACTCTACTAAGACGAGAGTTGGTGTAAAATGTTGATGTTTTTTAGGACGATGAAAACTTAGTGCTGTCTATCTGCCATCCTTTCAATCTTGATAGACCCTCTCAGTACTTGATAAAAACACAAATCAAGCAACGAATACATGAATTAACTCTAAACAATTCAAGTTTATGGTTTTTTATTACCATATAATTTCATATAGGTACTATAATAATGATAGACGGACCCTATGTCCTCCGGCGTTCATTTATGTTTCAATAAACTCAATGATACGATATCATATTGAAATTTATTAAATAATTATCAAGAGAGTGAAAGATACCCTAAAGTGACCTTATAATCATTTATTGCAAACTGTGTTGCGTTTGTTGCAACGGATCAACTTGTTTTCTTCTGGATTTCATGTTTTTTATTCAGATGAGCCTTCAAAATTCAATTCTTTGGCCTTGTAGATGTAATGTTCACCGGAACTAGTACAGTGTTGATACTTTTTGATTCAAAAAAGAATTGCCCACGTACGTAACCGTCGACGACGATTCGTAGCGGCATAGGATGCTCATTGTCGTTGGCGAATATTGAGACGATGAAATTGTTTGCTGCAGACACAAAAGTACCATGTCGAACCGCAAACATATTAGGAGCTGAACACAATTTCGCGCCAACACTCCATGAACCTGGATGAATGAAACGACTCAGGTGCCCTAATGCATAATATGTGGGATTTCTCGTGTAAGATTTTTCATTCCTGCTGTTAATTCCAATTGCACCTCGGTGATTTATGCAGGCGTTCGACGCGATGGCTCGATCGATCCAGATATTGGCTCCAGCGTTGAGATTTTTGACTATCTCGACGACATAATCATTGGCGACTTGCCAGCTTGTGTTTTCGCCATTGTTGTAACACTTGTCGTGTCTCTTACCATGTGAACTTTCCGGGAATCGATCTAAGGCTATGAATAATTTATCTTTACGTTTTTGACTTACAGAAATCAAATTATTATATGGACACAGGGTTTCAGATAATTTTTGATTGGTCCAATAAGCTATACCATCAACCAAGCTAGCCAGACTTTTTTTGGAAAATACCTCGTTGTCCACCTGTGTTAGTTCTCGGCGATTCGCCACAGCTAGCAAGACGCCCTCAGAATTGTTGTTTGTATCATGTGGAGGTAGTCTTGAAAGTGCATTAGAATATCGATCAACTCCAAATGAGTCAGGTCCAGCTCCAGATCCGACTTCGGGGAAAGAGTTCAAGATGGTCTTCCATACCACGTCATGTCCACGTTCTTTTGATAGGATATGCTTGAGCTCATGTGAATGCTCATCGTTTGAATTTAAATTTTCCGTAGTTATCAATAACTTTGCATCTTTACCAATGGTCGACAATAACTTGATTAAATTTTCGGTCTTACTATTATGGGAAATGACATTGGCTGTCACACGAAGAATATTCAAACCAATTCCTTGTTGTTTGTTGAAATAGTCTTGGAACAATCTCAGCTTAACATCATCATTCAGATATCTCAACGACGCAAAAGCCTCTTCAGTTAAGCTTGTACCAAATCCGTTAATCATGTGACGCTTGTCACTGGTGTCAATGACTAATGTCGGATTGATATCATACAATCTCTCGTGGTCATTGAATTCTTTGTTGAGACTTTTAGTTTGAGACACAACAAACCGTTGACCACGTCGGGTTGATGTTATCCGAACAACATTTTCTGTCGAAGAGCATGTTGTGATGTAATTGCACAGATGGTCGAATGGACCTTCAATTTCATCCGTGCCAACACACTTGACTGCAGGTGTCTTATCTAATGTCTCTACAGTGCACTCTACATTGTTGTCATTTATGATTTCGTGGATTCTTTTACTATATTGGTCCTGTTTTGCATATGTAGTCGACACAAAATTGATCAACAGCAGTGCGAATAACATCGAATTAAACATGATGTTTTTTAGTTTCGACGAGCCTTGTTTGTTAGGATCTTCATATATATGATGCATTACAGCGCAAATTAGCAATGGATTCCACTCTCTCTCTCTCTCTCTCTCTCTCTGTCAGAGCTTTTAGTTACGCTAGGGCTCTAACTTGTGCGACTGAGCTGAGCGAGCATTAATAAAAGATTTTCGCAATGATAAGACTAAAGTCAACGAAAGTTAAGCTGGTGTGACAATTGATAGACTCCATATATTGTATCGTGAGCAATAGAGGTTTAGCGGGGAAAAACAGGTAAACATATTATTATTTGTTGCATTCCCCGCTCTGCTCTACGAGTAATCTCGTGAACGATAGTGACAAGTATTGATGTCACAGTGACATCTGTTGACGTCTCGATGGTGTCGACAATGTACCGTTCATACTTAATCATGTAGGCTGAAGAAATAAGGCTCGATATCCTAGTAACTCAGTAGATTCACCATCAATCATCATCGGGTCCCCTCAGTAGGCTGTGAACAGTTTTGATGAAAGACCCCATTCCTCAATTTTATAAACAAAGATGAATTCTGCTAGAGTTGTAGTGAAATTTTCTTTTAGTTCTACAATTCTCGCTCTCGAAACTCCTCTTCAAAACATTCCCAACAAGTTGTGCACACATGAATCAACAATGTTGAATCCTGCCCGTTTTCTTTTCAAAGAGAATCATCTGTTATAAGTAAGAAGTTTCGTTTTGAAGTTAAGAAGTTTTGTTATAACTAAGAAGTTTCTCGATTGATAAAGAGTGTGAGATATAATAAACTCCCTTGAGAGTATTCTGTTGAACTCACAAGCTTGCCTCTTATTTATTTTCCAATCGATTAGCAGTCAAATTAGTTGGTTGCTCCAAGTCTCGCGGGTAAATTTTCATTTAGCTAACCGAGGTCAATTATGGTCATCTGCGTAGTGAGCCATGAACTCGAGCTCATGGTCTTCAACAGGCATTCCGACGATAACTGATGATGAGAAGTCGTCGTGATGATCCAAATGACCTGTAATCATTCACTTTCACTTTTCGATGTCTATACTTCTCAGAACGAAAGTCGAAGTAAGTCTGCGAAAGTCCGATATTAGTGAAAAGTCATGGTTTTTCCTGTATGTTATGATTTGATGAAGTTTTCTGAGAATTATACATTAACTATCAAGATCAATAACAGAGTTCAAGGATTACCAACCGACTATCAGGTCTTCCTCACTTTCAAATATCAAAATATCAATCTGTCTGCACATCATTTGTGTGTGTGTGTGTGTGTGTGTGTGTGTGTGTGTGTGTGTGTATTGTCTCAAAACTAGCCAATTTGAAATGTAATTCGTTCAATCGGACCGATTAGTCAGTGATATAAACCAATAAGCTCAACTTAAAGTAGCTTGAAAGGTTACCGATTGAAATATTCAAATCACGCAATGGCCATTCCAATGTAAATATTTATTTCATGGCCATACAATCATCAGGTATACTTTCTGATGTTGTTTTTGTTTGTGTTTGCCTAGAGTTTCGCAACATTCCATCGACTATCAATCGCTTGCTGTTGTTGTATATTGTTACTTCAACACAATCACAATATGGCCGCCACACATAGTAACGAACTTTTTCCAGTTAATGTGAAAACGATACAAGAGAGAGTGTATCGACAAATCTCAAGTTCACAAATTGTGAGAGTGCTGCCGAAAAAAGAAAATCCGTGCTTATTTCTGAACTACCCCGATTTTTGCCCCTGCTCTAAATAACTGCCTCCCCTCAGTGGTCTGATCTAATGACTATCGGAAGGACTTGCCTTGGCCATAACATGCACCTGTACGCCACATTGCTAAAGAAAAAAATCTATTAGCTTGGGACACTGTTGCAGCTAATCGGGAAGGAAAAAATCTACAATGCTGTGTGCGTATGTGCATTCGTATAACTTTATGCTGCGGTGTGCATTTAATTTCTTACCTCCGGGCTTGTTGGTTGTTACCAGAATATGCAGATATTTGCTGCTGCTTTAAGTTTACAGTCAATGTCCAGTCCATAGTGAGTTAGTGAAAGTGATCGGCTATTCTATGCAGACACATGCAGTGTGCGTCTGCACCTGTACAATCATGTTTGTAAGTTTATTACTTACTGTCCAACTGGCTGACCGTGGTTTTTTCTACTTTGCTGTAGTGAGCTGCTGGAACGCACTGAAGTTGCTAAATATGTCTTGTAACATAAACAGAGCTAACAATCATGAACGTATATAAAGCGTTGGCGTAAACACTTCAGAGTTAGTTACACTCGAAAATTCAAATTGAAAGTTATTGATTCAAGATTACACTTGAACACGACTGCTGCCACATTACGAAATATACTTTACAGACACTTCAAAGGAATAATCATGAAAATTACGGTAACGATAAATTGAATATCATACGCACTCCACTCCATTTCCACTTTGATTTCAATTGCGTGATGTTTTTAAGTAAACACTACACTTGTAGCTAACACGCGTCACTACACCCTTCTTCTATCGTCTATATAAATTCAACTCATTCTGACTCCAATCCATATTCTTAATCCAATTCATATGTGAATGTTTGCCCCAACAAAAATGAAGCCTTGCTTAATGCTGTCGACGGCAGCACTCGTCCTGACCATCATCATGATCAACGTTGACTCATCCAGTGCGGGCGAGTACAAGTATCCGAAGAAAGTGCACGTAGTGCACGTGCCAAAGCCGATATTTATCAAGAAGCCGGTGCCATATAAAGTCATCAAGAAAGTGCCCGTCATCCACAAGGTTCCGGTCTATGTGCCCAAACCAGTGATTGTGGAGAAGATCAAAAAGGTGCCTGTCATTCACAAGGTACCCGTAATACACAAGGTCAAAGTGCCTGTTTATAAAAAAGTCAAGGTGCCTGTGCCAGTCGTGCACAAAAAGATCAAGGTAATGAATTTTCACTTGTTCTAATCAATCTCACAAACGATGAGCCAAGCACTGTTTATTAACGTGTATCCCTTTACCACCCCAAATCAATATCACTCATTACGATTGGAATCTTCATCGTCTAGATTGTCAAAGTTCCGGTCTATATCAAAAAGAAAAAAGAGATGTACTAATGAATGAATAAATTATGGCCACCTTACTCACACAATTAATCCATAGCTTATCTTAGATTGAAATAAATCATCAATTTGTCCATTCCAGCAGGCCATGAAGCGCTACATCTATAAGCTAATGACTGCCATCCTTAATCACCTCTCCAGAAGTAATCAGTATAAGGTTCTTGTGAATCACTATGAAGCTAACTATGAAGAAATAAATTGAAGTATAAACAAACAAAATACGTTCACAATACAAAGATTCATGTTGTTTACAGTCAACTTTATTACCCTATGATTTTCGATGTTCGAAATCGTCAGAATTAATGCTGGTCTTTGGAATCTCTCTGAGGGAGAATGAGAATTGATATATAACGTGATTTAGCTGTGAACCATCAATGCAGTCTGAATCAACGAGACACATCACCATATTGATTGTTCCAATTTTCGTAATTGCTCACTGAGTTGCTCGGTGTACTTTTGCGTATTCGCTTAGACGAAACAAGAAAATCGTCAACATTAACGGTGCGCATTGCGCTCACGGGCATATTTTTGATTTCATCGACCGACAATTCTCGCACCGGTCCAAGAGCGGCATCTTTGGCCAATGCGGCCAAATCACTGCCTGAGTATCCTTCCGTTTGAGTGGCCAACAATCTGAGATCTTTGACGCTAAGCGAACACTTGGTTCCTTCTGACAATTTTTTCAACAATTGTATACGAGTATCAAAATCTGGATTCTTAACATAGATTCGTTTCGTGAATCGGCGTAAAATTGCATCATCCAATTCTTCTGGCCTATTAGTGGCGCCCATCACCATGATTCGCTCTTCGGCACTCGATTGAAGCCCATCGAACCCGATGAAGAATTCCGTCTTGAGTCGACGACTGCTTTCGGCCTCGTTTGAGCTCCGTTGGCACAAAAGTGAATCAATTTCATCTATAAATATGATACTAGGTTGTAGCTCGCGAGCAATAGCGAATAAAGCTTTGACAAGTTTCTCGGCCTCTCCCACCCATTTAGAGGTGAGTGCTGATGCGCTGAGATTGAAGAATGTTGCTTTTGATTCTGAGGCTACCGCTTTAGCCAACAAAGTCTTACCATTGCCTGGCGGTCCAAACAACAACAAACCGCGTGCCGGCGATCGTAAGCCCGTGAACAATTCTGGTCGGAACGTTGGCAATATCACCATTTCGTATAATGCTTGTTTGGCGGACGTTTGGCCCGCTATACAATCAAATGTCACCTTGGTTGCTGGTGTATAAATGTGATCAATTATAGTGTTAGCTAATTCTTTGTTGATACCTCGCAAATTTGAGACACGTGCCCCGATTTCTTTGAGCTCTGATGAAGGTGACGCCTGACGATCGGTGCCATTGACCTTGTTCTTTGTAGAAGACGACGATGTCGTGATTTTGCTCACGCTTCGAGCATTGGAGCTCTGATTGCTAGCTGTTTTGGATCGGGTGGTGATGGGTGTGCGGCCATTCAAGTTCAATTTGTCGAAGCTTGTGTTCAATTTGTTGGTGGCCGCTGGACGTACTGAGGATGGGCTTGTGGTGGATCGAACCGCGCTCACCGAGGGTCGTGAGCCTGCAGAGGCCCAATGTGCTGAACTATCAGCTGACGCTCGAGTTCTCACAAATGAAGGACTACGGCTAGAGGTGCTGTCACAAACATCGGCCGCCGAGACATGACGAAACAGGCCAGTGGTTTTTCTGGCTGCAGGTAATGTGGACTTGAGCTTTTGCACACGGTCATTTGCCATACTCAAATTGAGTTTCATTTTCTCCTTGATTCCGATCGCGCGTGCATGATCCTGTGGATCTTTGATACGATCAACATTGATTTTGATGCCTGCCATCAACTCTTCAATGCCACTCTCGTAGATTTCAATCAGCATTCGTCGATCGTTTGGATCATCTTTGAATGCTTCGTCCAATTCCAATGCGGTGGTAATGCGCTCAAATGCAAGCCGATGACGTCGATGCAATTCTTCACAATGTTTGTTGGAGCTTGACGAGCGAGGTGATGAACGATTGTCATTGTTGTGATCGTTCATGTTGTGCAAACTGTTAGAATGCTTTTCATGATAGATTTGTCGACCAATTCGACAGCACTGTGATAGATATATCTTTTTATGACAATGTGTGAAACAGGACTATGACAAGAGTAATACAATTCAATAAACAACTTCAAAATCAGCGATCAGCGATTGCCAGGCCGAGACACAGTGTGGCGGTCATTCGTGAAATTGAAATGAACTAAAAAAAAGCCACATCTTCGAACGAAAGCTTGTTTGAGCATGCGCACACAAATATACAGCGCGCGAAAATAAAATTTCTTGTAACTGCACGCTTGATTTCGTCAAAAATAACCCTGGAACAATGTCACAAAATATCACAAACAAAGTTAAAGGAACCATGCTCAAAAAAGATATCATTTTTTTTTTGAAAAATACATTGATTTATTGTTGCAAACTGATAACGAGAAAAGATTTGCGAAAGAATTTTGGAGGAACAAAATATCTCTTTTCGAGCATAGTTCGTTCTTGAAAAGTTCATCTTGTCACAGTGATTGTGTGTCTATGTCAGAGTGCATGTACGTGTCATTTGGTTTGATAAATTAATTCAACAACACATTGGGGGAAAAGGGTAAATCGTGGAGTTTAGCTGTTCACTATGAAGGTGGGAGGTGTAACCCATTGTGGCGGGCCGATTCATTATGACATTACACCTAATGGTTTGTGTGCGTGCGCTGATGGTAATAATCTCAAGAGGCAACTGATAGCTTCTGATTGAGCTCCATGAATTGTTTGCTCTGATTCCCATTGGTGGGAGCGCCCGAACTAGATGACGTTGACGAACCAGCTGATGCCCAATTGGACCCAGGATTGTTGGACGGCGTCGATTGACTTGTGCTCACATTGTTTGTAGCGATATTGTTGCTATTATTGTTAGTGTTCCTTGAATAATCGTGTCGTATTGGATTAAGCTTAAGTGTTGACATTGGTCCGACACTATGATCGACGTGCCGATGTTGCTGTTGCTGCTGCTCGTTAGAATCGTCCAGGTCAGTGAGTTCAGGCGACTCTTTGCCTGAAATACAGATCGGGCACTTCCAGCTATTCATGAGATCTTTGTCCAATTCGCCGTCCAAGTGAGCCAAATCTGGTCTCCTCCGACGAAAACAAGCAGTGTGAACAATACGAAAGCAGATGTTGCACTCCATGAGGCTGGACAAACCTTTTAAATCGGGCGCATTGGGTGTGGCCGTAAAGCCGTCAATATTGCAATATTCGCACGTAACGTTTCGAGGCAACTGTGGATTAGTACATTGACGTGCTAAACAAGCTTGCTTTTGTGTGCCTGGCCCACCGAATTTGCTCATATTTTTACACGTGTCACATGAGCCACAGTCAGAGCGCACGCAATTGTCGCACTTGGAGCACCGAATGCGGCGTGTTTGGCATCGATGGCCACCACGCTTATGTCTAGGTCGAGCAGGTCGCTTGGGTCCTCCACCACCCTTAGAGCTTGCGTGTTGTTCGGCACTTGTCGATATCTGACCAAGGCTTGCGGAGCTGCTCATTGACGCTGCTGACTGCTGCTGTTGTTGTAACAATAAAGATGGTTGATGCTTCGGATCTGATGCTTGAAGAGACATGCTTTGTTCAGCAAAGCTGCGCGCCATTTTCTTCGGTGGCGGACGATAAGTTTGTTGCTGCTTTTTGACTTGCGCTATATCGGCAGCATTGTTATGATTGACAATCACTGACGGACCTGGTAAATTGCTAGTTGATTGCATGGGCACGTTGTTGGGTGCTATGCTGACGCCGATCGGCATAGATCCTCCAGGTCCTAATGCGATGTGGTGAGCAGCTAATATAGGCCTGAGAGATGATTGCTGATGTGCGTTGGGTGGTCGTTGTTGTTGCTGCTGCTGCATGATAGCCGCTTGTTGGTAAGCTTGTGCGTGCATCATTGGAGCCGCTATTAGAAAATTTGAGCCTCCAGTATGTGGCAAGCGGGCAAACACTAGATGTTGTGAAACAGGTACGTTGGTGTGAGCTGGACGCACGTTAGTCGCACTAGAAATCCCGGTCGGCTGTTGCTGCTGCTGTTGTCCGGGATGAATGGTTCCAGATTGAACAGTCGCATTATTGACAGCCACTGGATGTGCTTGAGGTATGGGGCGGAAAAATTGAGGAGGCGGAGCGTAAGGTCCAGCAGCCAGTAACATGGCCGGTGTGGCAGTTGTCATGGGTCGTACCTGTTGGCCAGCCATTGTTGTATGAGGTCCGGTAGTGTTGGCATGCGGAACTGCAGATACTGATGGGCCGCTTGGTGGATAAGCTGTGTTGGCAAGACTAAGCAGTGAATTGGCCGTCTCAGACACGCTAGGCATTGACGAACCACTAGATCCGGTAATTGTTGGACCGATAGGACGTGTCGTCAACAAACCTGAGTGCGTGCTGATAGACTGACCTGAGGGGGCTCCAAGCGGTGGTCGGGATGCTGCCAGTAAAAAACGTGGACTTAGCATTCCAAAATGTTGCGCCAATGAAGTATTTGGCATGAGGGCTGCTCTTGCATTGGCGGCATATTGCTGTTGCTGGTGTTGTTGCTGAAGCGTTTGAGCAATTTGGGCGCTGAAGTTGTGTGCTGTCATGAGCGTTGGCCGAGTCATCATGAACGCTGGCTGTTGTTGACCAGATGCATCTGCCGGAGCCATGTGTGCCATATTTGCCATCGCTTGACTCACCATATGCTGCTGGATAGTTTGCTGTTGTTGTTGTTGCTGGGGTGTTTCATTGCTCTGTTTGGCTTTTGATTTTCGTCCAGAGGTGCTACTCTTATGTTTTATGGTTGTCGAAACAGGAGGAGGTGGTGGTAGTGCTTGGGTATCAATCGGTTTCACTGTACTAGGTCTCTCACTTGTGACGCCAATTTCTGAAGTGACTGATTTGGTCTTTTTCAACGAATTATCATCTTTAGGCTTTTTACTCCGTTTGGATGCTTTTGGCTTATCTTGAGACTCCAGTTCTTGGGTGCTGCACTTATTTACCTGTTGTTGTTGACTTGATTGTGCTGCCTGCTGAGTTGCTGGTGGCGCTGGAGACGAGCTTTTTGGCCTCGGAACGCTGACATGTGCGGTGGTATTGGTTGAGCTAGGACCTGAAGTCGGAGTGGAATGACCAGAAATAGAAGTAGAACTTGAGCAGCTTTTGCCAGAGTGATGATTATGAGGATGACGCAACGGAGAAGCGGTAACTGGTTGAGCTAACATGCGAGGATCCAAGTTAGTGCTAGCCAATAGCATGGATGCTTTAGCCGATGGTGCGTCATTGGCACGTGATTTAGATGTTGGCGTTAAGTTGCTCTTTGATTGTTCGCTAGTTGAGTCCTTGGTAATAGAGCTTGATGTTTTCTTTGGCGAGTCTTCGTGTTGTGATGAACTGTGAGATTCATGAACTGTTGATAGCGATGACTTGACGGTAGGAGAATCAGATCTTTGATCTGAGACAGTCACGCTTGTTGCGGTGGGAGTGATTGTCGATACTGACGGACCTTTAGCAATAATGGAGGATCCTGGTGCCGTAGATGTGACCGGCAGTGGTGATGCTGTTGCTGTTGGCACATAGCTACTGGGGTGAGGTGGTGTCATAGATGGAGCATAGTGTGGAGTTCGCGATCCAGTCATTGTTGGTATACTACGTCCACCTACCGGTGAAGGCATGCCGAAACGTGGCACTGGCGGTGGTTGACTATGATATGGTGCACTGGCAAATACTAGACGCTCTTTGGGTGCCTGACCTCTAACTTGATTAAAAGATAGCACTCGTGGTTGCTGTGAAGCCACTGGCGGCATTGACTGCCCGTTGCTACCAGTGCTACTGTTGTTTGTGACACTAGTAGCAGTAACACCAATATTGACAGCTTGGGATCTTGGAGGGCCTGCCGGTGAGGGAGCTGCTTTTGAGGCAGATGAAACGTCACCTGGTCGGGCTGCGGGAATTGGTGGCTTTTTATCAACACTTACAGAGGTCGGCGTGAGCGAGGATGTCAACGTGGAACTACCGGGTGAAGTACCGTAACTGGCGGCTAAACGTGCCCAACCACTGAACGCGTCACTTGCCGATGCCGTGGAACCCGCAGCGGCTGGACTAGAGCTTGTGCTGCTAGATAGTTCACCTGGCGTATCACCGTCGCTTTGCATGTCAAATGAGCTTCGCTCGGCTGATGTCTTTTCAATGAGACTTGCGAACGATCCAGGCAATGCCGCCAAAGCGGCTGCTTTACTTTTAGTTTTGGACGTGTACTGGTTGCACGACACAGGTCGAGTTGGCGGTGAGGCTACTTTCGCTGGCCGTGAGCTTTCATTTGACGCGCTTGGCAATGGAGATTGAGTGCCGTCTTGCGACGATGTTGACATGGAACGCTTGTTCGGGCTACCTTTGTTGAAGACACTCCCGGAGCTCTTACTCGAAGGTGATCTTAAGTCGGTCGCAACGCCTTGGGGTGAACTTGAAGCGACGGTAGTGCCCGTTACCGATGATGCTTGATGTTGTTGAGCCATCAACGACGACGCCGACGATGTGGACCACGGGCGAGCAGGAGATTTCGATGCTTTGATAGCTTTTGGTGTGGTGGATCCGTCAGCAATGCTGTGATGATCATCGCCCGACGAGGTATCATCTTGATTCTTGAAAAATTGCCCAATCAATTGATTCATGTCGGTCTTGACGATATTGGCTAAACTGCTGATGGGCTTTCCAGTGATAGCTCTTTCAGGATCATCGTTCTCATGTGCTGCGACCAACTTTCTTGTATCATCGATTAATGCTTTGGAGTCTTTGATGAGTGCCGGTAAATTTTTCTTTGAATTTGGCAATTTACTCAGATACTTAACGAGCGCTTTAAGGCCATTCAATTCGAATTTGGTTATATGAACATGCTTTGGTTCGCTCAATGCTGGTGCATTTGCCCAAGCAGATCGCTCCGATGTCCAGATGCTAGCATCTGTAACAACTTTGAGCAAATCATTGTTAGTCTCGTGCTCGACTTTTTCTTTTTTGGCTATACAGCCGTCGTTGGTCGAGTCATCTAATTTCTCACTTTTGATCAGCACCTGCTCCGAATCTTCTTTGACTTCCGATTTCTCTTTTTGTGTTTTATTTGAAGCTGAATTAGCTGATGCCTGATTAGAGCTATTGTTGCTACTAGATTTGTTGGGCACCGGCAGCATTTTCTTTTTCATTGCTTTTGTTTCAACTGCGGGCTTAGTATCATGTGCGTTTTCCAGAGGGTCTACTTCGTATTGAAGTCTAAGCAAACTGTTTTTCGTCATCCGACACGTGGCTGGTGGCGGCTTACGACGTTCATCCTCAGATTCACTGTCGCTATCACTGTCGTCGTCTCCGTCGTCATCATCATCTCCATCATCACTAGTACCGCTAATATCAGTTTCACTGTTTGCATCTGTCTTGAAGGCACTTGATTTTTTATTTTTGCTGTTGTTTGTCTTCTTATTAGTGTTTGAATTTTTCTTTTTCATCTTTTTGTTATTAGCTGATGTTTCTTTGTTTCTTGTTTTGCCTTTCGATTTGGGTGTCACTTTATCTCTCGCTTTGGCCGCTCTACCCCGAACTTTACTTCGACTCTTGGCAATCGTGTTTGATTTCTCGTTGGTCTTTGTCGCTCTTGAGTTTTGTGCCGTTATTTTTTTTGATGGTTTTGTTGTCGCCTTTTTCGTAGTGCTTGCTTTTGTAGGCCGACCTCGACCTCTTCGAATTACGGTTTTTTTTTTGTTTTCTTTCTTGGTAGACTTCTTGTTTTTCTCAACATTTGTATCTGAGTCCATTTCCGTTTCGGTGTTAGACTCTTCATTTTCAGTGTCACTATGGCTTGCACTGTTAATACTTTCATCTTTTTTGGCTTCTTCTATGGCCTCGGCTGAAGCATCTTGATCATCATCTTCCTCTTCTTCGATCACCAGATGATCTTTACCCGTCAAGCAATAGACATAATGTTGCAACACATACCAAAGTATTTCGGTATAAAATGGGTAACGAAATTTTAAGGGCACTTTTGTGGCGTCCTCGATTTGTGACACCCGCAACTGTTTCTCAATCCCAAATGAATGTAAAAAATTGCCACCAAACACAAGACTGTCTTCGGGTGTGTATACAGCATGAATCCAGCCGGACGGTATAAAAAACGTGTGCCCAGCTTCGAGTTCGATACGTACGCACTCGCTAACAGTATCTCCAAAAAATATATCTTGTTGCTTGCCAGACACTGCAATGATACGAAATTGATGCAATCATAACAAATAAACAAATGAATCAATAAATTCAAGTTGGCCATCAATAAATGTCAAACGATGATATCTTAGAGAAAAGTAATTGTTTGGATAGACGACTTACATGTCCATTCTTCATAAAACTGAAGATTCAAATCGGTGGGTGGTATCATCCAGAAGACTTTTTTGCCGCGTAACACGTGGTACCAGACCGATGTGCCGCCAAAATCGATGTGAAAGTCTGTGTAGGAGCCTTTTACGCTCATTAAACAATATCTGTTATTATTGTTGCACGGGTGAGAATTTGAATTGTTGAAAAATTAGATTGATATTGACCTCATTAAATAAGAAAAATTTGTGAATACTGTATATAATTAGGAACTTACTTTTGAACTTTGGGATATTTCATTCTACTGAACGCATTTGTGCTTTCAGTTTGGCTCTCTTTGAGATGCTTGGGCCACACTTGATCTACCCAATCCATCATTTTAACAATCATTGGTGAATCAACCATCTGGTCCAATTTTGTGTGACTAAACTCCAAACTAATAACGTTCAATAATCTGTCCTTGTCCTTTGAAGCATAGTATGTACACCAATCTTTCATGGACATTTCAATATCTTTTTGTGTTTGTACATCCATCACATCTAGCATACGACGCGACCCAACGCACGCTTTAACATCGCGTATAGTGAATGTTTTTTGAGGCATTCTCATGTTCAATCCTTTGGGTTCCTTTACCAATATCGGCTTATCAAAGCCATTTTTCTGCACATAACGTAATGTTATTGCATCACCAGGCATCTCTTTTAGATAAGTGTCGCGATCATATTCGAATCGTTTGGCGCTCAACTTTTCCTCTAAACTGAAGCCTCGCTTGCCATCCAACTCTTCATCGACGGCATCTTCGTTGTAGCGGCGCTTTTCGCGCGCCCGCAATCTTCGCTGACTGCCGTACATTATTATGGCAATAGCTTAATGTGTTTTGTGCAATGGTGATGGTGTCAACTGATTCAATTCAGCAAATCAGCAAGCACCTGCTGATGCAGGCTGGTTAATCAGTCCCCTTCTGATACTTTTTTATCCTTGGTAGTTTATATTCAAATTTGTTGATGCAAAATAACTTAAGTGTACTTTCTTTGCTATTGAGTGGGCAAGCGACACTGTTTCGTTGTAGGTTTTGCTTAATGACAACTATGTACTGTTCGTTCGGTTGTTTGTCTGTTCGTAGATGTTTGTCTTGACGCAACATAGAAGACATTCACATTGTGTTCTCGTCTTTGTTTTGATAGAAATTTTGCAAAGCTGTCTTGCACTTTGCTGTGTAACACCTTGAATCTTATGTGCACAGGTCGACAACGACGATGACGGCCACGATGATAATCGATCAGAATATTTATTTTGTCCAGTGGAAATAATCATAATATCATGTCCAGCGCAATCATTTCCGTTCACGCTTCGATGGCCCATAATGCCTGCGGTAGATGCATAGTTGACGATGTCCGTTGGGCTCTGTCATTCTTTGTCGTATGGATCGAGTAAGTGATGATCTGATTATTATTATTATTATTTTGTTTGAAAAATCGACATCGTCGTCGTTACGCTGACACTGCTACTGCTGTTAGTGCTGTTAGTGCTGTTGGCGCTGGCGCTGCTGCTGTTGGTGTTCGTTGTGCTGCTGCTGCGTTTGACGTTGCCGTCGTCGTCAATGCACGCACACTGTCAGTAATCTTAAATGTGGGACACCGTGGAGCTTTTGCGCCACACACACTACTAGTACACACATTACACGGCACACTTATGGTGTGCAGCAGCATACACAGGCAGCGCAGACGACGAACCTCGATACATACACACACACAGACCACAACGCACACTCTAACGAACAAACTCACACACAGGCATACACATACGAACACACACACAGACGCACACACTCACACACACACACATAGCAAAGCTGCTTTATGACGACGAGAGCGCGCTCGATCTGTTGGCATGTTTTCACGCCAGAATTGTGCAGCAGAATGTCGGAGTGTATGTGAGAGTGTGTAGGCTAAAGAAAGCGGACGAGTTTGCTGTAGCAACTGTTGTAGTGTTGTGGGCTAAGTTATTCGTCGTCGTAGAATAAGGGAACAGCACTCAGGGTCACACACGCTGTGCGACCCCCTCCAACGGCATCCGAGCGCTAATGCTCTTACAGAACATTGAGCAGGATTTGAGATTTGACAACTGCGCAAGCGCACCTCTATGAGCGCAGTCGTCATCCCGGCGGACACGATGGACGCACCACTAACGATGGTACTTTCAGTTATTGTATGCTGGTAGAATAAGACCATACATTCCGCGAGACAAACGCACTGGCGCGTCATTCAAATACAGATGCTCAGAAAATTGCAAACTTCTGTTCATATGCATCATCGTTCCAGGCAATGTTGTTGAAATCGTTCGTCATTGGGTGTGTCATTCTCTCGTTGCAGATTGTATTTGCGTTACCCTGAAAGATCTTAATATGAATCATGATATCGATAAGTTGAAATGAGCTATCACCTATGTAGGAACTATTTTCGTCCATTACATAATTGGTCAATCTTTTGAGTTTTACCAAATTTGACATTTCTTGAAGGAGGGCAAAGAAGAGAAAGTTCTGAGGATGCACTCCAAGTTGTTATTTGATCTGGGCAATTCTCTGAAGATATGTAGTATCATTACCTCAAGTACGTGCCTGTATTGCGTCGAAGAAAGCGAGAAAGAGAGATAGGATAAAAGTCTCCCGAAAGTCACAGTCGTTGGCCTGATTGGGATCTATGATCAGCGACAAGTGTTGTCGCGCACTTAAGAAAGCACTCTTTGCTTGATCAGCAGCAACAATCACAATCAAGTTCTCACCGATGTATGTTTGGCCTATCTGACCAAATCTACGTACGTATATCGATTAAACGCAAAATGATTGTTGACTCATTCAAGGGGCTGCTGACTGCTGCTGTTGCTTTTGTGGTCGATACAATAGGATGTAAATTATTGAGGTACTTGCAAATTCGTTCACTCTTGTTGATATATAATTATAATTGTTCGAGAATCATCTTAACTATTTGTGGCTCATTTTACACCTCTATGCTCATTTTTGGTTGTATTTCGGAAAAGGACAACAGAATTGATCATCATGACAAATCTTATAAGATTATACAATTCAAGGATTCGGAACAGAACATATAATTACAATATTGAATCCATGCCCAGACATATTCGATCTTATTTCCATGTACTCAATTGACGGATTCTTCGTTCGTAAACATGCATGCTCGCTAAGCTAAAGAAAAATCAATAAGAGCAAAGAATCAGCATTTGAAGCCAAAATGCGCTCTAATCGTCGTGACCTTCAAGTGACGATCAATCAACGAGCGCCCCTCAATATTAGCTGGTCACCTTTACGACTGATACACGAGCACAATGACATAAAACAAAGCACCGGTAATGCATTTCGATCTCGCCAGTTTGACGTCAGTCACGAGATGACAAAGTCCACTAAACTTCATGGCAAATGTTTCGGCAGTCCGAATGCATTCATTTGTGCCATGTACGACCATGAATTATATGGTGACCTGTCGTTGCCACATAATGCCCTGCCTATGTCGCTATTGTACGCACATGGGTCACACAGTTCAGGTGAGTTTCATCTATGACCATTGAAACGCAGGTGTCGACATGGGTGTCCGATGGCATGTGAGTTTATTGTTTGTCGATAGGTGTCGCTGTTGTCTAGGTAACAACAAATGAATGAATAGACACGCATTCATCGCATGAGCTCAAGTTGACTGAAAGAGTGAGTGATGATTAGTTCTTAGAATTTAGCTAATTATGATGAGAATCAATTTATGCAGTTTGTAGAAGAAGTTATCTTACTATAAGAGTACTGTTTAGAACAATTTGCGTTGGTGTGTGAAATGAAAAAATAGTAATTTGATGAAACGACAATTAACACAGTAGTGCCAGTTCAAGTCACAATGACAACAATTTGTTTAGCCTTGTCAGGATTGGGTTGTTGTTATTGTTGTAATTGTGTTAGTTTACAATAATGAAATATAAAATAAGAAACACAGTGGTTGACAACTGTAGGATTTGCTCACTAGAGATTACCATAGACATTGTTAACATATAGCATATGGCACCGTTGCAAAATGCATGCAGCAACAACAATGACTGTCACATAATGATAATAGTAATAATAATAGTCACTTATTGTGTATAGCTATTGATGGTTGTAATGATGCTCGTTGTTCTATGATAGAGTTGGTAGCGCAGCAGAGTTCAGGATCTATCCATTTACAAACTATCCACTTGTTAGCAAGGGCAGTAGCAACAGCAATAGTATTTAGCCAAATTGTCGACTCGAATGACACTTGGCTTGTTGAAGCAGTTAAACTGAATCATTGCTGCCGAGACCAGGCGCCAACCGGAGAGATCAGAGAGAATATTTAGCGCTTGTGTATTGTATGTGCGTCTGCGAGTATGTAATTGGCGTTCAGCAAAGTTCACTAAGGACTCAACTCATAAGAGAAACAACAAAAACATCAGCTAACAAAAAACAACAAAAAGGCTACCAATGGTTTGTGTGTGCGTGCTCGTGAGTTTGTCTCGATGACAAGCGAGCAATGGACGCATAATGATAATAGTTATAATAATAATAATAAAGTCACTGCATACTGAAACACTGCTAGTAGTAGTAGTATTTCTGCAATAGCATATTTCGCGACAATTCCTAACCGTGACAGCCCTTAAACATGCGATGCACCTAACTATGGCATCCGATCCCCCCACGGCAAGCGCATAGACACAAATGACAATTCACTAAAGTCAAGAACAAATGGGAAATGTTGCTAGGTTTAGTCTGTCTAACTACTCTCATTCTCTCGCTCGACTTTATGCATCTGCTTAGTATTCATGGTGGCCTTTTGGGCCATTACAACCGAGAGCGAGAGAAGGCAATAGGTTCCGTGTCTGTCTGTCCGTCTGTATGTGTGCCTGTAAGCATTGTAAAGCTAGCAAGCGCGTAGTGTGCATGATAAGTTCATCATGGTGACTCGAGCTAGTTATTAGATCGCGACATAACGTAATTCGACTATGTGATGTGATGAGCGAACGAGGCGCTATGTGCGCGGTTGTGCACGCCGAGGCGGTGTAAGCGTGACACTCACACAGACACACGAGCACATAGATCTGTATACATCGATGTGGACACACATACAAACACACAGACACGTGCGATCTACACACAGCCAGCAGTCTCGCTATAACTCAACGTACGTTCGTTCTGCAGCCGCTGGATGAGTCAACGTGTGCAATGCAATGACGCTCATGCGTCAATACTGCATTTGTTCACTCGTTCGTTTGTCTGTACGTTCGTGAGTGAGTGCGTATGCGCCGGCCTTGTGCGCACACCGTGTGTCCGTCCGTGTGTATGTTCGCCCCTATGCTCTCTTTTATTTGTTTTTATTTTATTCTTTGGAGCAGCTTTGACTCAACAAAATTCTTTGGAGCAGCTGATGCAGAGAGCAGCCAGAATTGGTTCGCTGTGCCGATGTTGTCGTTCGATTTGCACATCGCTTAACATCATAAAGTTCGGATTTACTCGTTCCACACATTCTTTGGCTTGTTCTGACATTCAATCAGACCAAATGAAATAAAACCAACAACAGCAAGCGTATCAATCAATTGACAAGCTTTATTTAATTGCCATCGATGATTTCCGAACATTCTCCCTCTCAATTCTCAAACATAATCATCTAATTCAATTTCATCAAATTAATAATACATTATTTGAGATTGAAACGTTACGTGATAGAGATCAAAAATATTATATTGTCGATACATTTTAATGCCTACATTCAACAACAAAACATATGAGCCAGAGAAGAAAACATATTATTAGTACTATTTTCCTTTTCATTCACCATCTGTGTTGCTGACCAACGGAATTTTTATTATTTATGCACTTGGCTCCTCTCTTCTAATATAAGTGCGTTCCAAATTTTAGGCACTCAATACAAAAGCTCAACTCCAACAACACCAATCATTATCTGCCAATCATTTTGTGTTCATTCACATCGAAATTTTTGCCTATCGAAACACTGACTAATCAATCAACTTGTAATACCATCATTTAATAATACGATACGATACGATATTTAGCAAAATCCATTATGTCACAACCTCAATCACAAACACCAGCAGCACCGACCACGAGTTCGACGCGCCCAACGAGTACACCAGCTATCAGTAACCTAAAGCCACCTGAGCGGCTCAAACAGCAGCTCAAGCGTCAACATCAACAAAGTCAAGCGGGCGGCGACGTGTGGCCTAACGAACCAGAGGATTACATATTGGGCGATGTCATTGGAGTGGGAGCCACAGCGGTTGTTCACGCTGCGTATTGTAAACAGCGCAACGAACGTTGTGCAATCAAGAGAATAAATTTGGAAAAATGGAACTCATCAATTGACGAACTACTCAAAGAAATACACGCCATGTCTGCGTGTCATCATGAGAACGTTGTGAATTATTACACATCGTTTGTAGTGAAAGAAGAGCTCTGGTTAGTGATCAAATTATTGTCGGGTGGCTCGTTGCTCGATATTATCAAGCACAGAATCAATAGTGGCAATTGTAAGAATGGAGTATTTGATGAATGCACCATAGCTACTGTACTTAAGGAGGTTCTGCGTGGTCTCGAATATTTCCACAAGAATGGTCGTATACATCGTGACATCAAAGCGGCAAATATATTGCTGGGCGAAGATGGTACTGTTCAAATAGCCGATTTCGGCGCTAGCTCATGGGTTGAAACTATGGGAGGTTTGTCACGTGATCGTGCTCGTCACACATTTATTGGCACTGTTAGCTTTATGGCACCTGAGGTGATAGAACAACAAACTGGCTACGATTTCAAGGCTGACATATGGAGCTTTGGCATTACTGTTATCGAGCTCATTACAGGCACTGCACCTTATCATAAATATCCACCCATGAAGGTTCTCATGTTAACCTTACAAAATGATCCACCGTCCTTGGAAAGTGTGCAAGAATGCGAAGACCAATACAAGAATTACGGTAAATCCATACGAAAACTAATCGTCGATTGTCTACAGAAAGATCCCACAAAGCGTCCGACTGCGTCCGAGCTCCTGAAGCACCCGTTCATGAAAAAGGCTAAAGATCGTCGTTATTTGGTCAACACATTGTTATCGTGCGCGCCCACATTCGAGGAACGTTCCCGGAGAGTTATGGTCCATGATGGTAAGAGAATGTCGGCTGTTGAGGCAGTCGGCAAACGTAATGCCAGCGATGCTCAATCCGATTGGGTCTGGGCTGAGGACGGCGTCACAGTGTACCGCAACGACGCACCACGTGTTCCACCAGCCCAAGAGCAAATGATCCGTTAGGTGTAAATATTCTTCACATAGATACGTACGCTCGTATTGGTTAGCCTAGCATACAGTACACATCCGATGATTATAATGTGGGAGCGTATTTTTAGAAAAAATTTTTTTCGATGAATGTTGTTCCAATGAATGGCGGTAGACCAATAAACAGCGAGCGCATTCAATGCTGAAGTAGTGGGATTGAGGATCATAAACTTGGAAGGTTTTGGTCAAAATTAGTGTGAAACAACTCAATCAACAATCAACTCAATTATCTTCACAATAATTGTAGATTTTTTTTTGCAATCTAGTGTCGAGGTTATCGAATCAATCTGCCTTTCATCTCACCAAAAATCTCCTCTACGTTTGTAAAGCACTTCAATGAGGTTTTTCAGGATTTCATAAAAAATCACCATAATCAGAAATGCATGAATCCATGTTTATCATTCACGATATCAAGTCATTTGGCAATCATTATTGATACTATGTTTTATTGTTCCATTGTATCGAGAGATACAAAATAAGATAATAACGATCAATCGTTTAATATGCGCGCCCAATGGTGTGGACGACGTCCATATTGAATATCAGTGATTTCTTTGAGTATGCGCTGAGCTACACTGACCTCGGGCTCAGGTGTAGGCACAACTATCGTATCACCATTCACCAATTGAATGGACTTTATGGGACAAACAACGCACGCAGTTCCTGCGCCAAACATCTCAACTAAATTGTTATTCTGTACCAAAGATTGAATCTCCGAAATATTTATGTAGCGTTCGACCACATCAACATCGGTCCAAGAATCGCGCACAAGTTCAATGATGGAATTCCGCACAATGCCAGGCAAAATAAGTCCGTCGTCCAATGGTGGTGTCACAAGTGTCATGCGCCCTTGGCGTGCTGAATCGCGTATGCAGACCATGATATTCATGCAACCAACTTCCGTGAGCTTCTGATCGTCTCCAAACAACCACAGCACTTGTTGCAGATTGAGACTCTCCGCCACTTTTTGATGTGCAATAGTTGGGGCATAATTGGAGCCGAGTTTGGCGTTGCCAGCACCACCGGGCCACGCACGAACATACTTGGGATTTGCGTACAATGACACAGGCTTGAAGCCTTCTTTAAAGTAAGGACCCACCGGCGACAATATGACATACAATATACACTGGTGCGAGAGATCAACGCCCAGCGTTGGTTCGGTACCAATGATAGTGGGTCGGATGTATAAAGCGGTCATTTGTTCGCCGGATGCGGGCACCCAATCACTATCGATTGCCACCAATTTGTGTATACATTTTTCGAGTTCCACTCGATCGAACTCGGGCAACGCCAACCGACGCGTCGAATTCAACAGGCGATCAATGTTCCGGTCCAGCCTGAACAAACGAATTCGATCGTCGTAGCCACGGAAAGCTTTTGTGCCTTCGAATGCCTTAATTCGAATTTGGATGCAATAATTTTTCATCAACATATAAGAGCGCAATTAACAAATGATTTTTTTTCTTCAAATTAAAGAATTATTAAGATCAAGGAGGAATTTACCTCAAGCGCATAATGTAACACTTTGGCTGCTGGATGCATGCTGAAGTTTTGGAATGGCGTTATTTGAGGCGCACTCCAGCCAGTTGTTTCGTCCCAATCGATGCGTAGCATGTGATCGGAAAAGCTACGTCCGAAGACAAGAGTCTTAGGATCTGGCTTTCCTTTGAGCTGATCTTGTGGACAGCGAGTAATTTGTAACTGACTCGCAGAAAATGAGGCCGTAGCAGCACTTGTATTGCTAGAGGTTGTTGCAAACGCTCTGCCGAATGGTGGTTTGTTGATAAAATGCCTTAACACTAACGTATCTAATATATCACAAGTGTAACAACCGCTGACCAATTTGCCATGCGCTACACTTGCTCTCACAAGACTCGATGCTGCCATAACACGTTATGCAACGTGATGTGACACTATGCGCACTCACACTCTCACTCTCACTCACCCGCTCACAGACATATACACATACAAACAAACAGACACACACTCACTCATGCACGCTGTCAAAGCAACGGGACGCTGCTAATGTAAACACACTCGAGGACTAAATGTTGAAATTATCCCTGTGATTGGCCGCGCGCGGTTATTATTATTTTTGTAGAGATTTATGTGAGATGTAATGGTCATAAGCGGCGATTTTGTGAGTAAAACTTGTGATCAACTTAACGAAGATCAATTCTTCAATTGGTGATGACTTTTGACTCGATGTGCTGTCGTCAACTCGTGTTGGTTAAGTAATCTAGAATGATTATTATTAGATGAGTTGTCGTTGTCACTGTTGTTGTCGTTGCTTGATACGGTTGCATGTGTTGTATTTGCGCGTCTGATTTCATTCGCTTTTTCAACAAACACACACACACATTCTCACAAACAATTTGGTGACATAAAAGTTACGCAACTTTGCACACCATTACAGAACTAATTGTCTTGAGAGTTGACAAGACCACTAAGCTTGATTTGGTTCAAGATAACAATTGTCTGTGTGTGTATGCGCGCGCGCGTATTGCCGGTGCTAGTGCGTTTAATTTATGTGAGCGTGTGTGTGTGTGTGTGTGTCTATCGATGTGCGTTTGTGTACATGTATTTTGTATAACAAAATTCGATACATGATAGAACAGTGCCCCACGATCCATCAGGGCTCATTGACTCATCAAATTTACGGCGTTGTACCGAAAGTGGCGATATGGATACATTCAACAGAGATATACTTGGTGACGCCCTCGAATGGTGATTAATGAACATGTGCGAGTGAGTCGTCGAATGGACCATCATCGCGCCACATATGCATATGGTGAACAACAACAACAACACTCAACGAGTATCATCTCAAAATCTGATTAGCGTTTGCTCGCGATACTACTTCATTCAACTCGATAAGTCAATCGTGCATGTCGATCGATGATCTTCGTTCACTGATAGACGGCAGCCACATTCAATGGTGTACAATAACACCAGTAGATCAAACTCAAAAGATCTTTTGTCACATTTATCTACATCCTCACCAAGAATCCTCAGGCTTGTGTCGTCATAAGCATTTGTTTTATGTTTGTTTTAATCGGATGATTAATAATAACAATCAAAACATCGCAATGGCAGTTTTGCTTGCAGATTACAACCGTTTGTCCTGCAGGCGACGATTTGTTATTTTTTC
The DNA here is from genome assembly GCA_019968535.1 of Fragariocoptes setiger. Classification (NCBI taxonomy): domain Eukaryota; kingdom Metazoa; phylum Arthropoda; class Arachnida; order Trombidiformes; family Phytoptidae; genus Fragariocoptes; species Fragariocoptes setiger. The sequence continues at coordinate 14,846 of JAIFTH010000076.1, read as the reverse complement.
TTTCCTGCCGCCTCATCGTGGCCTCCGTTTATTGCCGGCAGAGCGATCATTGTTATTGTTGAACATTCATTTTGCAATGTCGACATTTGAGACGTCCATCATCTTGGAATTATATCAGATTAGTTTCAATTTTAAATGCCTATCCTCTCGACGACAGCCATAGGAACGCTCATTGTGAGCATGGTCGCCTACTTTTCGCCTTACAACCCAGTCGATGAAGTCAGATGCCGCATGCAAGAATGTTGTCATACCCGGGATTCAAGTGTCCCACCGTGGATTTATTATGATACTCAATTAGACAAACTGTCGCACGAATTGACTGAAAAAGTTCACGGGCAAGACCATGTCATCAAGCCAATAGTGAGTGCCTTGCGATCACACCTGAAGCGTGATAATCCGGACAAAGCACTAGTCATATCATTCAACGGATGGACTGGTACTGGAAAGAATCATGTTAGTGATATCATAGCACGGCATCTCTACAAGAAAGGACGTGGGTCCGAATTTGTCAAGCTTATAGTAACGACACACCACTTTCCTAGCCAAGATATTGCGCCCGGTTCTCTCGAGCAACATCGTGCGAAATTGCGTGAACTCATCCAACAACAAACACAAAAATGTCATCGTAATCTATTTATTATCGACGAAGTCGACAAATTACCTAGCGGTGTAATCGATGTCATTAGGCCGTATATCGACTATCACGAAAGAGTCGCCGACATCGACTATAGGAAAAATATATTCATACTACTGTCTAACACTGGTGGAAAGAAGCTCAACGTTCAAGCTCGCGACATGTACTTAGCCGGGAAGCGAAGAGAGGATTTCTCACCCTCAGAAATGGATCAGTTGATAGCGCTGGGGTCGTTTAATGAAATCGGAGGTCTCATGCAAAGTTCATTAATAGAACAGAATCTCATAGATGTGTTCGTGCCTTTTTTACCCCTTGAACGTAGGCACGTTAAACAGTGCATTAGGGATTACATTGATCGCATGGATTACCAGATTGGTCCATCTTTTATGGAGAAATTTGTCGAAGATGTTGCTGAGACGATGTCTTATTGGCCTCCAGAAGAAGAGATCTTCTCCAAATCCGGATGTAAGCGTGTCTCTAGCAAAACAGATCTGCAATACGAACTCTACATAGAAGCTCATCCAAAGAGTGCCAAAGAGTGATTCACACACGCGGACTTCAAATTTGCCTGTCTATTACAAACAGACGGGCACTGACTCTGTATGTGCACTAAGATTGGACGGTCTTCTTCATCGCGTCGATTGACGCCGCTATATATAGTTTTTACTCCAAGAATCCGTCTTATTTTCATCAAATAAACTCATTGGTCATTCAATCAACGCAGTCCTTGCGCAATTTCAATACTTGCGTACACGCCGGGGCTAGTAAAGAGGGCGAATCAACATGGGAATCAAGAAAGTAAGAGCACTAAAAAACCGGCAAAGAACGACCCAATCGAGCCACTATAAAATTTACTTTTGACTATGGCTACAGCACACATTCGGTGCTTCCTATGGTTCGTTCATGTTCGACAACAAGTGAAACCCAGTGAAATAGAGAACTCGTTTTCAAAAAAGAAATTCCTGCTCCGATACTCTGCTGAAAGGCACGGCAATTTCAAGGTGGAAACTAACTGCTTTGGGATAATAATTCTCATCTTACTTACGTATGTCACTAACCTGCGTAGTGATTTGTGAAATTTCACTCACTGTATTTATTGGACGCCTACTACAAGTTTACTACAGTCACCTTGGACATACATTACTACTTTTGTTAGGGCTAGAGAAAGTGTACACCTAACGCACTCATGCCTGACTTCTTTCTTAGACGGTGAGCACACTAGCTTCGGCTCACCTTTAGTATGAGCGCTCTCGCTCGCTTGGTTAGCGGTGGCAGTGCAGGACGGCATGACGGCATGACAATCTGACTCACCAATCTTTCTTCTGTTGGGCGCACAGAGGAACACAAACAGACAGACAACACAAAAGAAGCGATAACACCAAGTCAAGTGAAGAAAATAACCAAGCGCAATACACGTCCAAAGAGAAGGAGAATCAATTTTGAATAGTCACCTTAACTGCGTCATTTTCGACCATGACAGCGAAGCCTAATATGATTTACCCAAAAATAGAAGATTTCCTTCGTGGACGCTCAATATTCATCACCGGAGCCACTGGATTCTTGGGAAAAGTATTGATCGAAAAATTACTCGCATCGTGTTCTGATATCAACAATGTTTACATATTGTTGCGAACAAAAGGTACTGTGCAGGCAAGCAAGCGCCTCACTGAGCTTCTTGAATCACGCGTATTCGATCGAATTCGACATCGTGAACCGAAACTCCTCCAAAAGGTACGCGCCATTCGAGGCGACGTAACGTTCGACGAACTAGCCATATCAAATGAAGATCTAAACACACTCAAGAATGACGTTTCTGTTATCATACACTCAGCTGCGACAATTCGTTTCGATGAACCACTCAAACGAGCCATCCGATTAAATGTTACTGCCACCAAAAGAGTCTTAGAGTTGGCATACAAGTTGCCTTACTTATGTTCTTTTGTTCATGTATCCACCGCATATTGCAACAACATCAAAACGGACATACAAGAGATTGTCTACCAGGAACCTTTATCGGCTGCTCGTCTTATTGAACTTTCCGAGGTGATGTCTGACGACATGCTAGAATCGTTAAGCGGCCACTTGTTCAGAGATAGACCTAGCAGTTATCACTACACAAAAGCAATGGCAGAAAATCTCGTACGTGAGCATTGCAACAAATTACCTATTGCGATTGTTAGGCCATCCATTATAACGGCCTCTTTTAAAGACCCCTTTCCTGGCTGGGTTGACAACTACAATGGTCCATCGGGTTACCTGGTCGTTGCTGGAAAAGGAATACTTCGCACTATGCTTGTCGACGGTAACAAGATATGTGACATGATTCCTGTCGATATCGTGGCCAACACTATCATAGCAAGCGCTTGGTTTGTCGCAAACACATTCAATCACCTGCCAATTCACACAACCACCAATGATAAAGATGCGGCAAATAGTCACAGGGACCAAATTCTCAAGAAGTATCAACAGCTTCAAAATAACGACGGTCAAACATATTCTTGGGCAGACCCTGATCAAATGCAACCGTTTGTTGTTAACTGCACGTCAGGTCAGTTGAATCCTATCACTTGGAACGAAGTTCGAGATCTGTCTCATCCTTATCTGGTCAAGTACCCGAGTGTTGAGATGTTCAGGTATCCAGGGCCCATATTTGTGTCCAATAAATTGGCCCATAAGATACTTGTTGCTATTGAACACGATCTTCCAACCTATGCAATCGATCTGCTATTCAAGGTTCTTGGCCATCATCCAATGTAAGTGACAATGTATCTATTTATACGTACAATGATTTATATTAACAATTTGCTAGGCTAATTAACTCACATTTTCGTTTCGGTATTCACAAAGGCTCGGGCCAATCTACCAGAAAGTGCACAGAACATCAAAGGCTTTGGAACATTTCACGACGAATGAATGGATCTATCGCAATTCAAATTTTGTCTTGCTCAATCGCGAGTTATCATCAGAAGATAAAAAATTGTACCCATTAGACGTCAAATCAATCAACTGGGCCTCTTACATGGAAGACTACGTGTTGGGAGTGAGAAAATATCTGCTCAGGGAAGATCCAGGCACTATTAAGTCGGCAAAATTCAAACTCGATCTACTCTACTACGCAACTCAAATGGCCAAACTGACGGCTATCAGCACATCGGCGTTTTGTTTCTATTATGTGTTGAAAGCCTCGCCGGTGCGGCGTCTTCTGAATGCCAAACCACACTCATAGAATGTTATATTTTCCTTCTTCATATCTTTATTACGAAAACAAAATTTATTTATCACAGAAAGATCATTCAACCATTGTCTACTCTGCATGAATTAGTCTATTAGGATATTAGAAAGGCCAATATCTAGGCCTTCTGCGCTTATTCTGAGATAGTTGAGACGGAGGTCCTGGGGATCGTGAAACTCTCATTGGTATGGGGAATTGCCTGGGGTTTGCTCTGGTTAAATCTTCGCGGAGGCTGATTCGTCGTTTTGAGGAACTTTCTTGACCTACTATCGGTTGTTCAGGTGGAGGCTCAGGTGGTGGGTCAGACGGTTCCGAGTCGGCTACTTGCTTCGATGGAGCTTCACCCAGCTCTTCAAGCAAAGAGTTGGCGCGTGTTTTCTTTGCCATGTGTTCGGTGAGCAATTTGGCCAATATGTCGTTGGCTTCGAGTGCAACATCGTAAAATATCTTAGGCACTGTTTCTTCGGTCATCGTAATTTATGAATAATTATCAGCTTTGAAGTATCAATCAATTATTGAGGCGTGCATTGAGCGAACCGTCATTGTTGTTATTTATTTAAGAGAATAGTAAACTGTAATGCTTTCCTATTGAGGTTTAATTCCAACGAATCGTATGCGAATATGGCGCAAGATGTAGCAATAAATGTTAAAATTTTTAACGCGAATGTGGCAGGATTGACAGTTCTGACTGCCGAACAATTGTTTGTCCTGCTGTAAACAAGTCCGACGACTGACGCCGCTCATCGCGATTCAGTTATTGTTTGGCAATCCAAAGGATCAAATTATCTATCCAGTATTTCGTTTGATCATTGCAATCATGTCAGAAGATTCAATCCAACCACAAAAGTCCATTGAAGGTTGGATCGTGTTCGTGTCGGGCGTCCACGAAGAGGCGAGTGAGGAAGACATACAAATGCGCTTTAGCGAATTCGGAACAATCAAAAATTTACATCTCAACGTGGATCGTCGCACTGGATATTTGAAAGGATACACTCTAGTCGAATATGAGAGCTACAAATCGGCACGTGATGCTATCCAGGCACTCAATGGAACCGAGATACTCGACCAAAAGATCAAAGTTGATTGGTGTTTTTTACAGCCGAAGCACTCTCAATCCCACTCGAGTCGTTCCTCTACTCATTTGCACTCATCTTCAAGAAGCTGAGGCGATGTATTGCATCGCTTAGATGAGACATAGTGCTGCCTGAAGATAAAATGGTGTTTTTATCAAATTCTAAGGACATAGATACTCATGCTCAGGTCAATTGAAGAATTTAAGTCACGCACACACACATATTACATTTTTTATTGGATTTCAAAACAGTACAATGAATTTCATTCGTCGCACCAAACGATCAAATGATAATGTTTCCAAGACACTGGATCGAAATACTTGGCATCGACATGCAAGTCAGATCCGAGATGGTGTGCAGCTCATTCTGACACGCTAATCGTGTTGCGACTAAGATGTAACATAACTTGTTTGTGAACATTAAAACTCAATCCGACCGTCCATTCTAGAAACGAACGCACGCAAAATTTTTAAAACATATTAGTAAGAATGCTTGGCAATAAACAGTGATTGTCCTCCGTCCAAGCTCGATATTGAACCTGGCACATATTTGCCCAGCGACGCCTGGCTATTGGCAGTGGCACGTTTCATCAATTCCTCTTGGGCCAACTTAACATTGTCATCCTTGCCTTGCCACGCTTTGATGGTGGAAGCCTGCAACGCACGACCATAACTGAAAGTGAGCGCCCACGGTTTCTTGCCTTGATACTGATTGATGGCGTTCAAATTGACTGAGGCGTCTTCTTCGGATTGGCCACCTGATAAGAATACAACACCTGGTACGGCAGCTGGCACAGTTCTTTGCAGTGCTGTCACAGTGGCACGACCCACATCCTCAGGCGAGCATCGTTTAGTGCATGCTTGGCCAGGCGTACACATGTTGGGCTTGAGCAAAGTACCCTCGAGATAAACATGATGATCGCTCAGTGCCTTGTAAACGGCAGCCAAAACTTTTTCGGTGACTTTCTGCGAGCGTTCCAAATCGTGCGCGCCGTCAGGCAAAATTTCTGGCTCCACAATCGGTACGAGTCCGTTTTGTTGGCAGCAGGTTGCGTAACGAGCCAATACATTTGCGTTTTCAAGAATGGCCAACGGTGACGGGCATTTGTCGTCGATTTTCAGCACACAACGCCATTTAGCAAAACGGCATCCATCCTTGTAGTATTGGGCGCATCGTTTGCCTAGATCATCCAAACCTTGAGTAGTCGTTTCATCGTCAGTCCCCATCAAGGGAACGACACCCGTGTCTACTTTGATACCTGTTATAATGTTTCGGTCGGCAAGCAATTTAATGAATGGTGTACCGTCGTCCGCCTTCTGATAGACAGTCTCGTGGAACAAAATCACACCGCTTATTTTATCGCCTAACGATTTGTCCGACGTGAACAGCAGCTGTCTATATTTGCGTCGATTTTCCTCAGTATTTTCCAAATTGATGCTGGCAAAACGCTTTCCCATTGTACCCGTACTCTCGTCGGCTGCTAGGATGCCCTTGCCCGATGCCACAATTGCGTCGGCAGTCTTCTTCAATGCTGCCTGCTGCTCAGGGCTTAGATAGTTGAAATGTGCCATCTTGTGTGACTGACTGTTGCGTGTGACCCGATGTAGGTTGGAGCCTGTTGAAGAGATGCTCGCCGTTGACGATATCTTTTTGGGCTTGACTATAGATGGTTTCGACTTGCTAGTTTTAGGAGAAGTCGGTGCTGACGGCTTCTTGGACGCAGGTGAGCGTATAGGCTTGCTAGTGTTGCTGGTACTACTTTTGTGGTGGGGCATGTCACAAAGAGGCGTTGTTCGTCAGGGAGGGCGAGTTGGTTATTATTATTGAATTATAAAGAATAGAAAGAGTTAATGAAAATACAATCAGTATGATTATCTATGATTTCGTTGTGTATAGCTGAACCGATGAACCGGAGAAAAAAAGAGATTGGCGATTAAAGATTATGACACTTACGAAAATCCTTAAGGCAGACGCTACGATCGAGGCTCGTGACAATTTGTCAATCTATGAATTAGTAAATGGATGACGAATTTTATGAAGAGTTATAATGATATTGTTGAGTGTTCGTCTGACTTCTGAGGTGATAAATGAGAATGAATTGAGTGAATGTTATTCAGTGTTTCTTGAGCATGAAAGTGAAATCTGGGAAGAGAAATGATCGCCCTTTATTAGCTTGCTTACCATCAATCTAGAGGGCGCACTTGCTCAGGCTCATACGTTAACAACGAGCTTGCTGCTGCCTAGACGTCGACTTGATAGCTACTACACATCATCGTATAAGCGTTTGGTCGTAGTCGCAATGTTGTGAAGCACGCAAACGAGCGTACAAGGAACAAACAGCGGGCAGGATAACGAGCAGATTTGTTGTTGTGAGATGGCGAGCTAGCTCTGGGGGCGTCAAGTCAACTATCGAGGCGTGTGCGCGTGCGTCCCGACAACAATCATTATCAAAATATTAGCGGGGAAAATTTGCTGTTGGAGCGGTTGTATCGGTGTTTTGTTTGTATCACCAACTGCACACAATGATAAAAATGCGTGACGTTTTGCTGCCGATAGACTGAAGCAGATGAGATCTAACTGCCAGGAACGTCAAATTACGATAATTTCCCCTGAACAAGTCGCATATCAAGTAAACATGTAAACAAGTATGAAAATAGTCTTATATGAGAATTTTTAGATATTGATTGATTTTGATTAGAAACATAAAGCGAATCGAGAGAAGTTGGACATGATGATCGAAGACACGTGATAAAACCTGCGTCAAAGACAGAATGCCATGAGTCTTGACCAGAAGATTGATACCACAAGACAAGAGCTTTATAGAATTCAGCAGTAGAGAGTTTTTGATTCAAGCAATCTAATCAACCAGTATATTTCTATTGCGTTGAGATTTTTTCAGTTTTGTCTTTTCCAACAAACAAGTGGAAAGATGATGGTATTTATCAATTGAGATGATCGCACTACATTTGTATAGTTAGGTAGTCAATGGCGAAGGCATAGTACTATGAAAATTGACCCTTTTCGATGAAATTCTCCTCGACGTTGAGGCATCCAAAATTGAGTCAGTGAAGACCAGCTTTTGAAACAGATGCTTACAGTGCACATGACATGCGATGAACGAACTAGAAAATTTGTTTTTTGATCGACGAATTGCACGATACAATGGTTGAGTTTTGGTTAAAGGATTGCAGCTCACATCAATCGCTTACATGCTCGACCTCGAATAACAAACTTTTTGCTATAAGTGGCGAGCTCATTTCATTCTCCCGTTTGTTTGCTCGCTCACTCACTCGCTCGTTTTCTGTGCTCGTGCTATGTAAGCTTCCGATCTCTCAGTGAGTCTATATTTAGAAAGGGTCTAGAAAAATCCGTTCTATAAGTTCTCAGGTGAGCTCTTAACTCACTTGGTTCGATCACTGGACGACGAAAATTGTTTGTTATTATTATCATTTGTATTGTGAAATCAGATCAATATTAGTGAATGAAATAATCTTAACGATAACAAGAAGCGAGTTGGGTAAAAACATTAGAGATTCATTGGATTGTTTCTTCTCTGTTTGAAAGATTCTTCACAGACAAATAGCGGGAGATAAATCAAAACGACACCATGTTAGGCAAGGCAAAGTTGATTCTGATGTTCGTGATTGTTGGCGCGGCATTGTGCATGGTTGTCAGTGCTGGTACTGGGCCTCGCGGAAAAGCTAAGTCAAAGGTAGCCAAAGGCGCCAAATCAGGCGCGAAAAATCAGGCCCCAAGGCGCTAGGATCGAAGTCTCCTTCGACCAAGCGCAAGCGCACGCACAGAATAGGCGACATCTACAAGACAAAAGAAGATTTACGCCGCCTTCCCAAGCTATACAAAAAGATGCTTGAACTTCAAAAACCGTTCACTGCATTCAAGATATACTACAACGAGTCGCTTGAGTCTTACAAAAAAATTGCAATGCTTACAGCGACGGTGAATTCGAAGATGACCATATTCAATTCGAATTGAGTGTGTATGAAGATGCTTGCTCAAAAACTCATGCACTGCTCAAACTGAGCGAACGCAATCAAAGATATTTGGCGGTGTTGCTTCAAGAATTGAAGAAAAGGAACGAGCGAGGCCTTGTTATCGAGAGAGTGCTGGGAAAATTAGCATCATTCAATCACTGTTACGAGGGAGATTTTGACGATGCGATGGTGCCTATAGTGCAAGATTTGGCAAATTTCATTCGGGAGTTTGCCAGGGATGTCAATCGAGAACTGTCCGACAGAATTGCATACCGTCGAGAGAAACTAAAATGGAGCCTTCTCTCCATGATGCTATACCGTGAGCGATCCAAAATTTGCCGCAAGTACGGTCTGACAATTGACGTGGCCAAATTTGTCATTGAAATGAAAAAGAACAATATTGATGTTGGAATCACAACAGATGAAAAGGAAGACACTAGGGGTATGACGTCAATGATGGATGATATTAAGAGCGCCAGACACAAAAACCTTGGATACCTTGTTAATCCTTTTGCGAAAACTTTCGGGCGCTTGGTTAAGGTATCAGAATTGTCCAGCAAAGGAGAACATGCAACCGCATTTTATAATGGTGCGCTCAAAAAAGTTTGTGGTCTTTTCTCGAATTTACTGGTCCGCCGAAGTGGTCAACCGATAGTAGACGTCACCTTATTTTATAATTGGATATTTGATCTGTTTGCTCGTAGAAATCCTCGTGATAGGAGTCGTACTCATCCACTATTCGAAGACATCCATCGAATATCGTCAAAATTCTGGTCCTCAAACATTCACTTCTATTTAATGTTCGGTTGCCGTTATATGGCGGAGACGGCAGTTGATCCTGTGGGAGGCGTGATCAAGATGCCCGACAACCATCAAGTGTTTATCAAAAATTGGCCAAATCAATTTGCATCTTATAAATATGATCATGATGGAGATAGAGACGATGAGTTCGACGAGATTGATCCCTGAAGAGGAAGAAGACGACGACAATGAAGGTGGCGAAGATGATGAAGAGGGTGACGATGATGACACAAAATAGTGCGGGCAACAGTGACTTATGATTTGAGGATCTGATGAATGAACACCTAGTCAGATGGCTAAATAAGATCAGTAAGCGTGAACAATATCATGTCCTTGCTGATGCTTGAATCAGTGCGGTTGCAAGAGACTAGTAAATCATTGATGTAGCGAAACGAACAAAATATTGAATTATGATTGACTGTCTCTGCATCCAACCTGTGTCAAAAAAGGCATGCAATTAAAATATAGCGTCTCTAACTTGGTTTGTCATATTGATTTATTGCAACAATATAAAGAAAAAGTAAGACAATCGGATTTAAGTTACAATACACTTCCAGTCGTTGTCCATATGTAGAGAAACACATAGGCTTTATTCTGGACATCTACTACACTGAATTAGGGGCCTTAAGTTAAGGCTGGCTTCGAATCGTCACGATCTTTCGAACTCGCGCGCTTCAACAATACGATTACTGAGCATGCGTCTTTCTGTGTTTATTATATTGACTTGAAAATTCTACGTTAGTTTTATCATCGTTGTGCCCTACTAAATATTAATATTATTTCATCATTTATAATAAAACAGATTCTTCATAACTTTCACCTTTCATAAGACTTATTTTTCCATAGGAGAGAAATGATGAGCAATTCATCGTCTAATAGGCCATCACATATATTGATCTGATGCCAGTATATATATCCAACTAATAACACTAGCATAGGGCAAATCAATTGAACGACTCAGTGTAATGTTACTTCACTAAGTAATGGCTGCGCAACAACAACATCAATCGTCAACAGCACACTCATCTTTGGCTGATAGACACAATAGAGGCCTTGATTCTGCCAATCAGCAACATGATTTAGGTAGGCCAGATGTCACCATAGCGTGCGAAGGAGGCTCATTCAATGCACATCGGACAATTTTGTCTTCACGCAGTTGTTATCTAAGAAGGTTGCTGGTAGAGTTTTCAGAGCGTTATCCAAGTCAACAGCCTGTTGTAATATTGAATGATCTTAAATTGGGCGACATTAGATCCTTAATTAATTACATGTACAACAACAAGCTCAACGTGCCATTTGAGCCATCGTCCAGTATCGAGCAGGCAGCGAAAATATTGTGCATAGACTCGTTGCTCGGTATTAGGTCTGAGCATGCCACTACATATAGCACTGACGTCCATCGAGTGATTGCCTTGGATCAACGTTTTGATCAAATGAACGATATCGAATTGTCAACTGACTCTCATCAGTCTCATTCTTTTCTACCACAGTCTCTAGCGAATCTCGACCAAGGTGTGGCCGCTGTTGCTGCGGCTGCAGCATCCGCCCATCAAAACACCAATCAGCAACAATCATTGCGAGCCACCATACCTATTCATAATTTGGCCCAATGTGGTGCAGGTGGATCTCAGTCAAATATCAACAGTGCACTTATGCACAATTACATCGAGCCATCGATGGCTCCGTCGTCAGCCAATCGTAAAAAGCAACGGAAGCCTGCATCATCAAGGCTTCCATTATCTGGTACCAACAATCAGCACACATTTGCTCAATCAAATATAATACCGTCTCATCAAAATCGATCATCTCGAGCTGGTAATGATTCCACGTTTCTTGAGCCATCGAGTCATATTCTGATGTCGAACAATTTCGGTCGTTCTGATGCAACGTTGATGTTGAACAACAAAAAACATAAAAAATCAAGGCACCAACACCAACCAGGTACTTCGATCTTCTTAATCGATTCTCATTCGTCGAGTAACAAACCTCGTTCCCGTTGTCCTTGGTGTGCCAAGAGCATGAGTAGCAAATATAATCTATCACGACACATAAGAAATATACATGGAGCGTCTGACAAGGATTCCTTACCAATCATATCTGTCGGTAAGTACAAACTGTGCCCAATTTGTAGCAAGACGATGAGCAGCAAGTTCAATTTGCAACGACATATGAAGAACATACATCAAGGTGCTGTTCCTACACAAGTGTCGGAATCGACAAGTAAGTAGAGCACGTAAGTGTGTAAGCACGATACCGCATGGCAACTTTCTGCATATAGTTTCAGGGATAACCTGTCTCTCTGTCTTTCTCGAATTCAAGGGCGTCAGCCGAAGAATCCTGCGAAGCTCAAAGTGTGCCAATATTGCAACAAAACTCTCTCACATAAATACAATTTAGAGAGACACATACGGAATGTCCATGGAATGCAATCGAGCGAGTAATAAGCGACTACAGCCTTCAATAATCATGGAATAATAATGACACGGATGTTTTGGTTTTGTTCACTAAAAATAGGCTCAATTTTTGTTGATCTTGTCGAGGCACTCTTTCATTCGTATTTTGGCTCTGTAGTTGCGAGAGTCCTCCCTCAAGGCCAGTTTGCAGTCGCGGATAGCTTTATCTAGATCCTTCATCATTACATAACAAGCGGCTCGATTTGAGTACAAGAGTGAACGTATCTGAGACGACGTCTGTTTGGTTCCACTCTCCTCGGCTGTGCAATCTTCTCTCCCCTCTAGATAACAGAGACCCCTTTCGTAGCAATCAATTGCTAGTTGGAATTTCTTCTTTTTATAGTTCTCATTGCCGTCGAGCTTGTACTGAATGGACAGTTCTTCTGGACTGTTGGAGTCTTCGTCGTATTTCAATTGGGCGATTGCTTCCACGAGGGGTGGTATATTTGTGGGCTCCTCTGGTGGCTTGGTCATAAATAGTGGGTGCTCTTCTAATTGTTCGCGCCACCTGTTCTCATCCCAACGATCGTAGTAACGATTCTTTTGAAAATGATCAATTATATCGTCCATATCTATTGTGATTGATGCTTATGGTGGAACGGTAATCAAATAAATCAATAAGAGGTTCCTAAAAAGGGTACAAAATAAAAGGTACAAATGTCGGAACACGGGAACATGTGACTGGTGCGACTTCAACCAAAACATCAGAGAGCAACGTGAATGCGGCAAAACATCGTTATAACACGGAGCGGAAGCCAGCATCGTCAAGGCTCGCCTCATAAGGAATCAACAAACAACGCACATTTACCTGAACAAATCCCCTTATAGCTAATCCATCGATATATTTAAAAGAACTTTACTAGGCAAAATCAAATAGGGAATATATTTCTAGCAAGCTTGTTTTGGTTAATTAGATTTCATGGGTGAATTTTCTTACATGAAACAACAGTTCTCAGAATGAGATCCAATATTTGTTTGGTTTCTTGTCCTGGAACTCTCAATACGGCACCACTTGTCTTGATAAATCTCTCTATACTGGAATCGTCGCCGTCGTGACATTTACCCGCCTCAATTCTCAACCTTGACAACACTGGCATAAACTCTATATCCAGATCGAAAAGTTCTAATCGAGGCGGTTTAGGATACTTCAGTACAGGCCCAAAAACTGCTGGCTGTAATTGGGCCATGGGTGTTTCAAATTTTGGCTTGATTAATGACAATGGCTCGTGCTGTAAGCCATCCAACATCGAATATGAGCCGAGAACGAGTGGTAATAGTGAGTTATCAAACCGGAATAGTTTCTTCTCGAACAAACTCTTGATATCTTCTGGTAATGGCTCTGAGCTCTGGAAACTCGTCAAAGGCAAATTGGCCAGATATTTCAAATCGGGAAATTGCTTGTACTCGGGAGGCTCAAAATTTTTCGCATCGTATTCGTCGAATTTGAAAGTCTTCGGGTCATTGAAGAAACGCAAAAATACTTCAAGGTAGAGAAGGTTTTGCTCTCTATCAATATAATCGTCGCAAAGCCATTTGGTTGATCCAATTACGATAGCGCCGCCAGTCTTATTCTGATCGAGGTAAAGGGCACAAATCGGTCGATTCACCGGTAACGAGACTATCGAAGATGTGAGTAGTGTTATCGCGGGTGGAACAACATCTAGGGTGGCACCAAACGGGTAAACAAAGCTCCATTTATTGGACTCTTGCACGTCCAACTCTACTCTAGTTGGGCGTTCTCTTGAACTAACATTCTCGTTTATATTTGCCATTTCTACCATTAGACCTCGATTGGTTATAGCATCTTTAACTAGATGAACCTCTTTTGGGTGACTATATTTATACTTGTTGGTCCTTATGACACTATCGGCGAATATCCTGACTCCAAAAAATTTAGTCAATTTACTCAGAATCACTCCGGAATTTGAGCTTTGACTGTCGGCTGAAGTAACGAGTAGCTTTCCACCACGGCTCATGTACTTTTTCAACGCAGTGATCTATCATTCCGATTGGTTTTGATTTAGATGAGAAAAGAAAAGAATTTTGGTCATTTTGAGTGCATTTCAAAATTAATCATTAGCAGCAACAGAATTTACCTCAGCATCGTTGTAGTGAACTTTTGAGTCCAATAATGCTATGACGGTTGTAGATACTTTAAGAGTAGAAAGATTGTCTTCATTGAGTAAATTTTCATTCAGGTATATGCTCCAACCTCTGGCTTTCAAATGGCGCTTCAAGTTGTTTATCTTGTCAACACCATCTTGAATAACGCCATTGGGTCGAGAAACATCTATCAAAAATGTCCATGATGACAACTGATCCATGATGAAAAAGGTCTCATTTCAAGCTAACAATTTTTCATTCATTCAGTGTCAGTCGATGAACAAATATTAACCTGGCCGACATGACGTTACCCATGACAACCAGCTACATCATCTCCTTCCAAAAGAGCTCGAGGAAAATCATGTTAATCAAATGCAATTATAGTTGGATGAAAACACTATCAGGACTGTCTTTATTACATTATGAAACATATTTACGCGAGAATAATAGGTTGAATCAAACATCAAGATTTTTGTTCGCTGATAGTTTTATCATCTCTCATTTTGATCTTGTCGAGGCACTCTTTCATTCGTATTTTGGCTCTGTAGTTGCGAGAGT
>JAIFTH010000980.1:0-12366 GCA_019968535.1 Fragariocoptes setiger | reverse complement strand
CACACACACACACACACACACACACACACACACACACACACACACACACATACAATCAACACTTATCATTTTCAACAATGTTATATTTATCATTGATATGCTGTGTGCTGTATGCACAGATTATGCGAATACAGAGATTCAACATGAGCACGATCTACAGTGTGACCAATGAGCAAACTACTGTATGTACTATGCGGTGTATGGCGTCAGTGTATGATCTTGATTTGATGCTCATCTCAATGTAAACAACGACTCATGCCAAATGTCACGAGTGCTGATGATTGGCGGCTATTGGGCACTCACGCGCCACAAAGCCGCGTGACACTACCAAAACCACTGCCTATTTAAATATCCAAGCAATAATTGATTGGTTTAAAGATTTGTGTTCTTGTGCGTCCGTGCGTGTGCGACCAAGTTTGAAAGTTTAATACGGGAAATTTGGACAACAATAACTATTGATTAGTCGTTCCAACCAGTTCCAACTAGTGTACATGTTGGACTTGTGTATGTCTAATGACTATGACCAACAAGTATTACACAGTGTGTGATAGTTCAAGGCCAATTATTAATTCACACCAGAGTCTCGACGAGTGGACTATATAAGGCCAACTGTTGACAAATCAAATCAAACTTTGACGTTTACCCACCAACTTCATAACGCGCAAACTCAAATATATTAAATTATTACCGAAACTAATATAACTTCAAACCAACAAGTTGTCCATCAACCATAAAGCGCGTATTACTAGTGAAGATGATTCGCCTATCACTTGTAGTGGTGTTCATTGTATCGTGTGTTGTGCAATCGATTTACAGTTTGCCACCGAGCACGGCAGCAATGTATCAACGTAAGTAATGTTTACGGGGTTTACCATTCAACCAATCGAATCTCTATGGGTGAGGTCATCTAATCATCATCATGATCCCACTTATCTTTCATTGATGATCTTGAATTCTGTAATGCCAACTTAGCAGCCAATCGTAACGTTAACTGGAACGGTCACAATCAAGCCAATCAATGGCAGTGGAATCCAAATCCGTTCGATGTTGAGGTAGTTCGATCGCAATTTGTGCCCACTTTGGGTCGTCGTATCGCCAAACGTAACGCCGCTGCTACCACAACAACAACAGCAGCGGTGCCCCTAAGTGCCGAAGCCGAAAACATAATTAAGGCGAGCGAGGGCCTCAACACCAGCGACGTCGGTGTGATGGTTGAATTTATCGAGAAACAAAAAGTCAACCAATGTTTGGCACGCATCATTTGCGAACTGTCCAACAATGGAAGAGCACACGGCGATTCGGGCGCCAAATTGGCAAAGCAAATGTTGGAAAAGTTTCGCTCGACCAAACACGAGAAAGCCAAATTCTACTTGGACGCCATGCAAGCCGGCGCCAAGGCCAAAGCGATCAGTGCATGCGGAAAGAGTTACACCTGCACCTCACCGCCACTCGAAGTCATCGAAGTGGCCAACAAAATTTTACACATCTAAACATTGTAACATCGTGACAAACAACTCACGCTCCGCTCGATACATGGTTAATTAACAAGCGTGTTGTCCCAACGACGATAATGTTTGAGTTCACCAAATTGAATGCACACACACACACGACGCGTTACAGTACAACGTTAATTTATGTGTGTTATAGAATCTTTGAGGAAAATAAAACTGGTTGTGGATAGAATCTGTCGATGCTTATTGATTGGTCTACAGAGGTTACAACTTTTCCGCACAGTTTAAGTTTGCACGCTTGGCAAATGTGTTGCAACCTTAGATGGGTTTCTTTTCATTCTTTACTAGAACTAAACTTCCTGAAACATGTTTCTCTCGTTAGACTGAATTTGCTAAATTGAGTTGGACGACAACACGAGACAAAGACCAACAGAATAGACGCACAGTGAATGAGTCAAACTTGTTGCTGCATATTGTTACATATTTTGAGAGATTATTAGTGCTTGTTTTTTATCAATTATCGGTCACTTTATTGTGCGCTATGCTATGCGAAATTTGCATAATGAACGATGACTAAGCCGTCCCGCTCGTTTTAACGACTTTCTTTATGTTTCATATACAATTTGTGATTTAAGAAATTTTTGCAGAATTTTGTGTACCTTGTGATTTTCATTGTGATTTTTGTGAATATCCGAGCCCTAGTGATTAGTTATTGATTGAGTCAAACACAACACA
Organism: Fragariocoptes setiger; assembly: GCA_019968535.1. Classification (NCBI taxonomy): domain Eukaryota; kingdom Metazoa; phylum Arthropoda; class Arachnida; order Trombidiformes; family Phytoptidae; genus Fragariocoptes; species Fragariocoptes setiger. Next base: position 10,180 of record JAIFTH010000980.1, on the reverse strand, counting down.
GCAACGAATTAGCCCTCGATACAAGCGTTGTTTATTGAGTGGCCAGCACTTATAGAGATGTTTCATTTATGACTTGTTCAGCAAAAACGTGTTTCGTCTTCAAACAAACTAAATCTTTGTTGAAATAGACAAAGATTTAGACATGAGAGAGCCACTTGCTGTCGTTGTTGTTTATTGCAGGTTAATCATAAAAGATACATTCTTACCTTTATCACTGGGGAGAATGTCTCATTATAATCAATAGCTTTTGTGACAATCGATGCGCTACCAAGCCAGCTTTACATTTCCCTATGCTTCTCTATTTTTCTATTGAATGCCAGTACGTTGTGAATAAAATACAATAACAAACTTGAACAAAAAAGCTAGCTACTAATAGCTAGAATGACACATCACACATATAGCATTTCATGCTGTATGTGTCAACAATGATGTTAAAGTTGATTCATGGAACTACCACTGTGTCAATTGGATCGTTCAGCTGTACTCAATGGTCTCAGATTGATCTTGTCAGTCTTTGTTTCCACTTTGTTACTGTTGTTACTCCCAATATTGCCATTGATTGGATTATCAGTGGCAGTTCGAGATTCTCTGGCGCCCTTGGGAGACATGAAAATATTAGCAATTGATATCATGGCTGCATCAATCACACTTTTCAGCGGATACTCGACCAGGAGATAAAATAAGAATCCAATGAAATAACAAGCGGCTATCATGAATGATGTTGTCTGTAACAGCATCATGCTGGAGCCCTGAATAGTCTGTACTTGAGACATGTGATAATACTGTATTACGCCATAATGTACCATCAATCTTGATAATGCAATGCGAGATAGCGATGTGCATATTGGGCGAGCCAAGTATTTGGACACACGAAAACGGTGCACTGTCAGTGGGCCCAGCGTCATAGCGAACATCACTGAGCTTAAATACGTTGTTGGTATGTAGACGAGCAGCACACCGCAATTATTGTTCAACCAAGCGTTGTAAGCAAATTTCCAGTACAACATTTCACAACCGAATAAGCTCGTAATAATGAGCGTTAGTGAGCCCAATCTCGTTGTCAGTAAATCGGCAGCACGCCACAGAGTGAGGGTCCAGCGTTCATTTATAGTCAGGAACTTGTTTTTGTTGTCTACAGTATCGTCGTTGTTGGTGCTCGGTTTAATTTGTTCCACTCTGAACAAGATGTGCCCAATCACGAGACCAACGATAAAAAAAGGGGCTCGATCTATCGGCGATGAATAAATGAGGGCAGCGTCCAAGGTGAAACTGGGGGGTACAGAAATAAATTGTCAGCAAATGATGTTAGACAATAATTGATAATTAAAAGTGTAAAGAGCCAACAAACAACAATCATGTAATTATACAATTGTTAATAGTTAGTGATTACTGGTAGATACTCACAAGCTCGGAGGTTGTGCATCAAATTTGACCAATATTATCAAATCGACGCCCAATTGTTGCAGTGCGTAGATGGCACACGCCGCAGTGATCTCCGGCACCAGGCTGTAGGCGACACGTGGCCATTTGTGCAACAGCATGCAATAGATTGGGGCCAACAGCAACGTTAACACCAGATCGTTGGCCAAGTGCCAGCTGACAACGAAACACTGCTCTTGTGGGCTTTTCAAGCTAGCGCCCAACCACAACACATTAGTCCAGCTTTCTTGTTCGCACTGACGAACGTTAGTGGAATTGGCTGTGCCGTAGTCCCACAGTGGACCCGATCCGAGGTACTTGAAACACTTCATGGTCCAAAAGGTGAGCAACCAAACATAAACAATTCTCAAGTAACGATAAGCACCAAACATGAACCATAGCGTAGAGTTTGTCACGCTATCGTGGCCCATCTTGAATCGTTTGTATGATGTCACAACGCCCGTGATGACAAAGAAAAAGTTCACCGCCAACGCTGGCAACGAGTTTGTCACCAATCGGCCAATGGCATTGTTTGCGAACAATGCGAATTGCATCGGTAACAAAGTCATTGATCGCAACAGCATTGTGTGTGAGCTAATCACCACAAACAGTGCGATCACTTTAACTCTGTCGAGCACGTGGATGTTCACACCAACATCAGCGTCACGTTTCTCACTTGACAAGTGGTCGTTGTTGTGTGAAACAACAACGACACGCCGATTTGTGGTTGTCAGTGATTTCACAGCAGCCACCAACGAGAAGTAGCTCACTATTGGAGGCAACTTGTTATTATCGCTCGCGTTGTACACATTCGATCGCAAGATCAAATGTGTTATTGTGCTCGCTGTCACTAAGCAGACCCAAATAGTGACGAACACCGCCAACGATAGTGCCGTGCTATTGAGTGTCCAATCGGTCAACGGCGATCGTTAGTCTGGCAAACAGTACACGGCGCTTATGTTCATGTCACGCGTGTACGCTGGCACCATCACGTGTCTCATGATTGTAGCCAGCTTGTCACTGTTGGCTTCGGCGCCCCACGAATCGCACGCGTACGGCAAACAGCGCCATTTCAATATCGCCATATTGTGTCTCCGATAAACCGTTAGTTTTGGACCATTTGCTCCATGTGAGTGAGGCCAAACAATAGCGAGTACTTTGTTGTTGGCTACTGTTTGGATCAGTGTTGCTTGTTTGGTTGATGATGGCCGCATTGAAGGCCTTGAACGGAAGTGCTGATTTGCATTGAGCATAATTACCTAGCCAAAAGCGATTCATGCTCATCAAACCAGACTCTGGTTTGCCCCACGAATCGAGCAAGTTGAATAAATAAAATGAATTGCTTGAATCAAACACATAGACATTGTCGAGATCATCGATCCATTAGTTCAGTTGAGCGGCACAATGTTGATTGAGCTCGGGACGAACTTCGTCTAGTGTACGCGCTACTCCAGGAGAAACAAGAAAATCTGGTCCACCTGACGCAAGCTTATCCTGCTCGTCGTCGTAATAATGTGCGCCGACCAGATCGAACGCGAGCAGACTAATGTGTCAATGTAAGGACAAAATGCTCTCTCTCTCTCTCTCTCTCTCTACACACACAACAATCAGGTGACTAGTTAGTACATAAGCGCCAGACAGCAGGCTGCGAACGCATTATCAGTTCTTCTTTGTCAAGTGTACAGATCGAATAAAAATCCCTTACATGTGGCGAGCACTAAAGTACGAACCACCTAGAAATTTTCGAGAATAGTATTATCATTGTTATTTGTTACGAATCTTAACCATTATTATGAATTGAAAAATCTTTGTTAATTGTTGTTACGATCAGTAACCATTGTTACGAATTGAAAGTACATTTGTTATAGCTACTATTGTTACAGTCAATGGTAATCACCCTCACAGATTTTGGTTAACATTGGCAAAGATATTAGTAAGATGTTAGTAGAGGCATTGGTAGTTATTGCCACACGCACGGGCAACCAAGATTGTCTGAAGCTGAAACAACGCCAGGATGAGCGAGAGCACAGACGAAATTGTACAGTGTGTCGGTAACAAAGGGAAGAACAGCGAAAGAAAGGGTACGAAAGAATCGGAACGGAGAATCGAAGAAATAAATTTACAGAGTATACAAAATGGTATTAACTACTTAATGAAGAGTATAGAAGACATGAAAAAACAACTAGAATTGTCGAACGAAAAAAACAAGATAGAAGTCTATAAAAAGTACGATCATATGAGAGTATCGCGATTAACAACTAGAGAATCAGTACAGGGAGTCAGACCTACGGAGCCAAGATTACGTACATTAGGGACAGAAGTACAACAAGGAGGTCACATCATAAAAGTCAACACAATTAATACGGTGATGAATATACCGATGATGAATAATACGGTTAGAGGACGTCGATAAAGCTGAATCATGGCTAGAGGCATATGATCGCCCAGCCAAGTCACAGAAATGGGATGACAGTACTTGTTTAGAAAACCTAGCCATAGTCATGACAGATTTTGGCTCGTCGTACGATAATATCATGATGCTAGGAAACATTAAGGAATGACGTACATTCAAACAGTACATCAAACATCTATTAGCGATCGATACAGAGGGCAAATTAGGCCAGCTGATACGCTCAGCTACACTGAAACCAGGGTAACTGACTTTATCTTTAGAGTCTACGGGTACATGATGAAGCTTGTACCTCAGCCAACGTACCACAACTGATGCAGCAAGCTCCACCACCATCACAAGAGCTGATAATAAAGGAAGGTCCGCCTCTACTACCGCCAGAACAAATAATAGTGCAACAACCTCCACCACAAGAGCTCATTACACATCAAACTCCACCTCAACCACCACGAGAACAGATAACAGTACAGCAACAACATCTACCGCCAAAACCACTACAGCAACAATACACAATACAACAAAGCGTAGCTCAACCAGCTGCTCCTCAACAAGTGATTCAGACAGCTATACAACAGAACAATCCTCGACCAACTGCTCCACTGAATCACCAAACTAATGAATCAGGAAAAAGACCACCCTCAGTGCCAGTGCGTGCTGCTCATGTTAATAAAGTGGATAATTCTCAGAATCTTCAAAGTTTGCGGACGCCATCACAAACGAGGCCAGTCACTACAAGTCACCAATCGACACTACCCAAACCTACCTTCCACGAAAACTTGACTCTTGGTAAATATGTCAACGGACCACTCTATGCTGGAAACCAAGAAGATATCAACCAGAGTGTCAATGAACTCGCCAATTATAAAACACGGGAGCCACGGACCAACCTACTAGAAGGCTCTCAGGAGGCAATATTAGAATTTCGGCGCCTCCGCCACAGACAAAGCCAAAGGAGGTCCCTCGCCCGAGAGCGGCAGCCAGGAGGCGAGCTCGGGACGAGAGACGGGCGAGGAGGAATCAAGAATAAATAATATTGTAAAAAAAACGCCAAAAATTTCGTCACGGTTCATTGGTCAGCATCAAAGTTTCAATCGTCAGCATCCAAGTTTCAATGATCGGCTATGAATCTTTTTTCCAATTCACCTAGCGGCTCTACAACGCGCTACAGAGTCAACGCACCTAACTGTTCACTCTCAACCACACAATCAACACGCACTCACTCTCGCTCCATAACTCCGCCTACATACTCTTCTGCGCATGCGCTACAGCCGTACCAATCCACTGATAACGCTACGACACACTCAATGCACTGCCAAGCCTAGCACCAATATAAATAGCCGAGCACTTCCGAGCGAGCGACAGTGAGCGTAGCGAGTGCCAAAGAGAACCATAACCAGCATAACAAGCATAACCACTCTAACTACTCTACAAGCTAAGTACAAGCAAAGTACTGAGCGAATAGCATGGAATGAGAAAAGTAACCATGCGTTTGAGCAAGTGAAAAGTAAGCTCACAACAGCACCGGTAATTGTACATTATGACCTGTCAGCCGAACTTGAGCTTAAAGCAGATGCTTGCGACTACGCAATAGGAGCGATTTTAGTACAGCGGAACGAAGGAAGTACAGGAATATTGAGTTACATTAGCAGATCGTTAACGGAGCGTGAGCGGAAGTACAGCGTGTCAGAGAAGGAATGTCTAGCAGTTATTTGTGCTATCAATAAACTCCGGCATTACCTTCACGGCAGAACCTTCATAGTAACAACAGATCATTCATCATTGACTTGGCTAATGAACTTGAAAGATCCTAATGGGAGGCTGGCAAGATGGGCGATGGCATTACAACCCTACAGGTACGACATGATGTACAAGCCAGGCTCGCAGCAAGCAACTGCAGACTTCATTTCAGGATACCCACCAGACGCACGAGTAACGGTTAGAGAACAAGTGAATGCATTGCTCAACGAGGAAGTTATAGACTTCAAGAAACTTCAAGAAAATGATGAGCATTGTAGTACGATCATGAAAGATTTGGATAATTTCGAGAATTTGACAGCAGAGCGCAAGAAAATAGTGAAAAACTACGTTGTACACGACGGAATATTACACAAGAGAATCAAGTACAGAAGGCGAGTTAGTTACCCAATCGTCATACCAGCAGAGATACGAATTGATCTGTTACACTCATTTCACGATGATTCGGGACATTTTGGAGAGTTCAAAACAATCAACTTGATCAAACCGAAGTACTTTTGGCCACTTATGAAACATAGCGCACAAGCCTTCGTAGCTTCTTGCCAGAAGTGCCAACTCAGGGAGGAAACCAAGAACGACTCATAAACGTCACGGTAAGATGCAGCTGATGCCGGTACCAAGGGGAATATTCTCAACAATCGGTATAGACTTGTGGGGTAAATTGCCAACGACAGAAAACGGAAACGAGTACATACTTACAATTGTGGATCACCTGTCGAAATGGGTAGCATTAGAACCATTGGATTCGACAGATACGAAAACAATCATAGAAACACTCAAAGATAAATTCTTTTGCAAACATGGATGGCCACGTACAGTAATAAGTGACAATGGTACATACTTTGTGTCAACAGAAGCAAACGAATTCTTCAAACACGGAATTAAACGAATCGTCACAACAACGTATCATCCAGAGTCTAACGGACAGGTAGAGAGATTTCACCGTGTACTAGGACCAAGTTTATCAGCTATGTTAGAGTCACCATCGGACTCATGGGACAAATATGTACATAGATTAGCGTACGATTACAATACATCGGTAAATATGTCAACAAACTTGGCTCCTTATTATGTAGTGTACGGAGCAGAGCCAAACATGCCAATCGACAATATAATAGATCATCACGTATAAGAACAAACAGAGACAAGTGAAGGATGTACAAGAAGGAAGAACCAAGATGAAGCAAGGGAAACATGCGTCTATAACATCAGAAGATCACAGCAAGCAAACATAAAGAGAGTCAACGAGCATAGAAGCGAGCATAATTTTGAAGTAGGGGATGTGGTAATCAAGAGAAAGATTAATCGCAACTGGTAATAAGTTTCGAGATATTTATGAAGGCCCGTACGTCATATCGAAGGTACATGAAAACAGAAGCTCAGTAACCATCATAAACACAAAAGGGCAAGCAAAGGAACAATCAGCAAATGTACAACACTTAGAACATTATCATGTACGAAACGAGAAACAGATTACAAACCCAGCGAGCGATAGCTCAGCAGGGCAGGAAGTCAGCGAAGATGAAGATGCAAACGAACAGCGCCAGCAAGAAGAAAAAAGTGGATTAGATGATTCAGATACAGAAGCAGAAGATGAGCTGGACAAACAGTGATTAATCGAGTTACTAACAACCATGCGCAGCGCGGTAGCAATGAATGTTGCGCCGGTCAGAGAACGTAAGAGAGAACGATTACAATACGTTGCACGTGTACCTCACGAACCAATCCTTTAGTACAAGCTTATTTGTTTCAATTATATCAGTACATTTGTCGCTATATTACCAGTACAAGATCAATATTCATCTACATAGTCGATTAATCGACCATTTTCCTTCATTATCGATCAGTACAAATCATATTTGAGCTCGCCATCGAGCAATGGAAGAGTCAGTGTTAGTCAAAGAGTCAGAAGAGCTGCAACAAGTCATCAGCAACCTCGGATGTTGCACTTGTTTCGAGATTAAACCGACTGTGCGTCGGTGGAGGGTGTGGATTCAAATATTGTACTGATTGCATCACTAATCAGACCAAAATTAATGGTTTAAAGTGTGTGATACTGTAACGAACCATTTACGGATGATTACTTACACGCTGATTCGTTAGCGAGCTATGTGTATAATAACCTAGAGACTAGGTGTACCTTTTGTAAGCAACTGTTCAAAGCACCGCTTCTACTTGAGCATTGTGGCGAGTGCGAGATGAAGCCGTACGAGGCAACGGCAACAAAGTCAACAGAAATTGCAGCATCATCACTGCTATCAATGAATAGCTTCAGTCTGGTCAGGCCTCAATCAAACAGGCGACCAATCGCCATTAGGCATTCAGAAAATGGCATAGTACATGATCAGCTCTTTACTCGTGTATCAGATCATACTGGCGTTCCCATAGGCGATTTCAAGTTGATAGTATTCAAGTTTCAAGACTTGACACACAAGGTAACACACCTTTTGGGGGCCGGCCGTTTTCGACATTCGACCCCCCTATAGTGTAGTGCTCGACGCGCGAAACTGTGTCACTCGGGTCAAAATCCCGTTTTGCTTTTTGTTTCAGAGTTAATGGTGGTAATTTTTTTTATTTGGTGATATTTGTTTTCGAGGTCTAGAGAGTGAGTTAAACTTTGAAACGGCCGAAAAAATCGGTGTTGAGGTGCCAAATTGCGTTAGGAGTATTTATTGCCTGATCTCAATATAGCAAGAAATAATTTGTATTTTACACACTCGAGACTCTGTTCTTGCCCTGTTATAATGTAGATTGTCGGGATTTCTGAGGGGAAACTCGGGGCGTAAGAATATTTTTACCTTCTTGCTCGATAGAAAAAGGCAATATCTAAAGGCTGCACCGTACGCGTCGCGAACTCTTGTTTTTGTTCAATTATTTTATTATTAACGGATATTTTATCATCATTTGAGTTCATCGTGAATGTCTACTGGCCCCACAGAAGTTGACGGTGGAGCACTCGTCGTTGAGAACGATGGTTTAGCAGTCGTCGTTGGAATCACTGCTGCACAACTTTCTGATTGATTTCCTGCACTGTAATTTTCATCAAAATCACGATCGAGTGTACCAAAATTGAAAGTCAACTCTTGGAAGAGGGAGACTTCGTCTAGTTCATCGTGAAAACACACCCTCTGCAAGAAGTACTTAAGGCACAGCAACTTCCCGCAGTGAGCACATCTCACAAATGAGTGTTCAGTGCAGTTTTCTTGCTCGCAAAGTCTGCCTGGTGGGAATGTGAATTGGATTTGATTCACCATGGCTGGTGGCGGTTCGAATGTTAATTCATCGATACTGTAATCTGGGTCGGTGTGGCGCCATGCATGGCGCAGCATGTCGTTATAGTCTAAAGCACCAAACTGATTCCAAATCAGTGAGTGTACATTGATCAAACCTGATCTACTGGTGACATTTTCTATTGCCTCTTCGGTGATTCGTTTTACAAACTTCTTATACTGTCTATTAAAAGTCACGTCTAAAGGTTGGACATATGAAGTAGTATGCTTGGGAATTTGCAAGACTTTCACACGCTTGCCACGCAAGCGGTTAATCATTCGGTCACTCGAGTGACCGCCCCAAGAGTCGGCAAGAAGAAGATGAGGCTTACCAAAACACTCGTTGTCTGCATCATTAATGAGCTGACGCCAGCATGGGCCTCTGGACCGGATCAGATCACGCGCCTCTGGTGTGCTCGTGTCAATTCTCCACGAAGGTCCTGCCACGGGTTCCAGTGCTGTTGCGGACGCATTGTACATGCATCTCGCCGATGAGCGACTCATCGAATCCGAATGACAGGCAATGTCATCCTCATCAGCCGTTGCATTATAATTGTCGACGAAAATGTCATCGTTGTCAGAATCAATATCAGTGTCAGTATCGTATGGATTCAAATATCTCGTCATTGATGGAAGTAGAACCTGCTCGATCCATTCCTCCATCAAAGAAGATGACATTTTACCGGACTCGCTGCTCACAACCTTTATATTCCCAAATTTCATTTCGAGTCCACCGACCTCACGTTCTATTCGCGGACCAAACCTGTCAGTCGACTCCTGTAGACAAAGCAGTAGCTTTCCTATCGTCTTGCCGTCCCTCGATATCATGGTTTGAGATGTATACGAGTGTGTTTGCTTGTTTTTGCTGTCGATATTCAATGTTGTGTCTCTTTCTCCCTTAAGACTTAAAGTTCTTTTGTTCGATATCTCATAATTAAAACCTGTTTGATCGAAATTCCACGTAAGGCGCCGAAGAAAGCGATAATTCAGCTCTCCATAGCGCGCGACAAATTCTTTTTGGCTACTCGCTATCTGATCGACTTGATTATTCTCGGCGCGGCTTCGATAAGAAGTTACAGCACGCGAAACTATGCCGTTTCTTTCTTTGAATTTCAGGAGCCATGTATGGCTTGCATGGAAGAACGAATCGGCGCCGATTTCCTGTGCTCGTTGAGCGACCCAACGTTGCAGCATATAATCATGCAGTGGTCTATTCGCAATTCGAACCTGGCTGGCCATAGAGAGGGCGTATTCATTTATATTGACTACCGATCGCCATCCGAAATGGGCATTCGCCACCGGGTGGCGCGCCACTCCGGTCGCAACG
>JAIFTH010000979.1:0-12388 GCA_019968535.1 Fragariocoptes setiger | reverse complement strand
CCGAATTCGCTCTACTCTAACATGTTCAGGCCGACTACTTTCTGGACATACTATATCAAGAAAGACTCCCTTTGAGGTTAGGCCGAAGATTGACAACAGCTGTCCTTCCGCTTCTGTGACACCTTGATAATAAGCACCCATTCCGAATGCCGCATGGGCGCACGCATTGTAATGAGCATCTGCCTTCGTTGGATACCAAACGGTAGCATTTGGATTCTTATCCTTCTTGCATTGAAGATATTCTCCGATATTCATCAATCCTCTTATGGTGCAGAGGGGTTGATGATACACTCTATCATCATGAGAACAACCGTCCTCGTCCCTCACTATCTTGGATTCTGTCAATGAGACAACGATGAGAAGCCAAACGACCAAACGGAGGCGGACCATCAATAAGTTCATTATGGATGGACTTGTTTTTCTCAATTTTCTCTGGTTAAATGCTAGAAACTTCTTGCGCTAGCATTCAATCAGGCCTATCAATGGACGCCAAGAAAATTCAACGGCGTGTGAATTTCATCGAGTGCTGTATCATTCTCCTCAGTTTTGTCTGACATAACAAAACTTTGACTATTCTACAACAGGACATCACATTCTACTTCATGACATCAACAGGAAGCGCAATACGAGATTCGCTATTCGCTTCATTACATCATCGTCGCTATTCAGATCATCAGCAACGATAATGTTCACAACGGAATAATGATATTTTAGTTTATGAGAGCCGATTCTATCTATTTTCGGCTCTCATGTGCAGCAGTCACGGAGAAAGAGCGCGAATGAAATATAAACTGTCTAGAAAGAAACTGCGCAAAATACATATGCATTACACAGAGCAGACAATATATCCGTAGACGATCTTTAATAAAAAATTGACTAACAAATGACAATTGAATGTTCAACTTTTTGTTGTCTTATTGACAGGAAAAAAATAATTTCTTTAAGATGTAGGGTGATCAGTGAGCATTGATCAGGTCATAACTGATTGTGGGCAGCTCTTGAAGTTCGCGGAGTTGCAATTGGCTTCCGTTGTCCTTTAGTGAACGAATCAGGACAAAGTTCTCTCGAATCTCGATTTCTAAAACTTTTAGCCCGACGATGGACCGGCAAGCGCGGCGGAAGCTTAGGTGGCACGCTTGTTACATGTTCTGGCTGATAAGGGTTTACGGCAAGAGCCGCCGAAACATGTGTACAATTTAGATTGTCGCCTATATTCGCATAAGTTGATGTGATCTTGTTTTGATTGGCAGCATGGTGATCTAGATTGTTATCGTCTTCGCTAAAATTTGATATCAATCGATTCGAATCGGCAGGACCGGCGTTTTCCGAGCTGGCACGGGCTATATTGCAAGTTTTCCAGTGCAACACTAGTGCATAGGCGCCTGAAACCGACATTTCACGCACTAATCGAAGTTGAATGTACTTGAGTATGTGACAGATGCTATGCAGGGACAATTTTAGCGCACTGATTGCACGATCGCCAAGTATGACGTGCTGTTTGGATTCTAAAACCTTGACCACACTTTCGTCCAAGGTGCAATTCAGATCGGCCAAGTCACAGTTCAGGAGCATCTTGTTCATGATGCTAACCTCGCCCCAACAGTCGTCGCTTGATGTTTGATTGTGTTCGTCATAGTAATTGTTACAGTGAGCGTCGATTGTTGAGCACACGAGGCATTGATTTGTCTCCGATGCTGCCGACAATCGGTCCGCTAAAAATAAACAATCAAATTTCGCATTTTCTTGAATATTTTGTCTCTCCTGTGACACAAAATGAGTCGGTTCGTTACGTTCGTAACAGTGGGTGGTGTCGAATGTCAACGAGCTAGTAGAACGTGAAAGGTGTTTGCGTAGGAGTGGGGACGAATCGGCGTGAGTCATATAACATGATCGATCGCTACTATCAGCATGGGGATTAGTGAGTCTAGTATACAGTTGTTTGCGGGCCTCAACAACGTAGGGCATGAAGAAGCGTGGCAAGGTGAACTTGCCACAGTGATTCTCTAATTCTTGTAACTTGTAGTTGGTCCCAAAAAATAAATCACGCATTTGAGCAAAACGTTCGTTCTCAATCAACAAGGTTAACGATTCAAAGTCTACTGATGGCATACATTCAAAACGAATACACTCGATTAGTTCACGAACAAAAACACGCAATTGTTGTGCCTCCTCGAGTATCTCGATCTTTGAGAAAAATTTGCCAAGACGAGCCAATTCATAACAAGAGCTACTTTGGCGCCATTCTTTAAGCAGACGAGTGAATTCACCGGGCTCATAGTGTTCTTCGATGATTTTAGCTCGATAGGCGGCCCAATCAAGTATGGCAAGAGCCAATTCTTGCTCTGAACTTTGCAGATAATCAGATTGAACAATCTGAAGCAGAATGGCCGGTTCAAGCTGTTGAAATACATGTTGTTGGGCTGATATTTCATGGAAATGTTCCAACAAATAGTTCAATGCTTGACGATACACAAATTGAGATCCGTTCGAGAATGTGGTCCATTTCAATATACTGTTAATGGTTTCCGGATTAATTGCACTGACAATGAGGTCTTCGCATTGTTTGATCAATGCTTGACTTTCGAGATACAGGCCAATATTGTAGAGCGTCTTGAGATCATCTATATGTTGAGAGTTTAGTGGACTGTCGATTGCCGACGATGAAATGTCCTGATTACAATCACTCAATTTCAGATCGTTCATTATTTCATTGGTATAGTACATATTGCAATCAGAGCTAGCGGGTCGACGGCAGTGACAGAGGATCGAATTCAACACTTCAACGATATCGTTACTGTCGCAATAGAAAACGTGCAAGATAAATCTATAGAAATGAATTGGGTTAGTAGTGTGTCATCAAGTATAGAGATGTATACAATTGGTTATTGAGAACTTGAGCTCCACTTACTTGGCATAGCGACGTGGTATAATATTATCAAATAGCTTGAGTTTCATTCTGCTGTCGGCTATTTTACTATAATTATCGCTGCTCATCGGTAAAGTGGTGAAAGCATTCTTTATGATATGTCGCCGAAGAAACTTCGATCTAGCAGCTAATATGGCCTGATGACACGAGTATTCGGCTCGACAATTGCAAGCTGAACATAGGTCCAATTGTCGGCGTGTTAAGTCCTCGTGAGGATTAATAAAAGCTAAACAGGCATCTATTAAACGGTCGTAGTGATTATTAGAGAAGATTAACGCGCAAAGATTAGAAAAAATCGTAAAACTTCCAAGGTTGCCAGAGAGAATAATGTGGTTGGTGTTGTGAGTAAAATCATAAATATATATATATCGACTAACCTGCATATAGACCTGTTTCGAATAAATATTTCAAATCATTGGTGATACTTTGTTGTGGCTTCTGGTACCATGATATTAATTTGAGTTGCTGGTTAATCGTAATGGTGTGCTCGTCAGAGCATAAGTTATCATTATCAGGCACCCAGTCAGTGTAAATTGAGCGTAACAACATGGCGAGAGTTTGTGATGATATTCCCGGTGGTAAGTATGAACTAATATCAACAGTTGAACCATAAGTGTTCACCTTACCAAGAACATCCCTCAACATTGGACACCTTGCTCGCATTATGGATTTGTGAGCTGGAAATCTGCTCGAATTATGGATGAAAACAACATCACATGCGATGCCACGTTCCATAAGATCATACAAATCGCGAGTAACAGTGTTGCATTCGGGTCGTGCCAAATCGGCAGTGTCTTTGAATTCTTTAATCAACGCTAGCTGGTCATATTGATGGACCAATTGTTTGAGATCGTAAGTGCTCATCGTCGATAGATGAGCATTCATGAAATTGGCGTGCCTTTGGTATCGCTTTTGACCCGCATGTTTTTTGCCACTGATAAGTTTCTTGAGTTTTTTCTTAACAGTCGTCGATGACAATGTATTATAAGCTCGTCGAGATAACGGAGACGATGGAGAATCAACACAATTGTTGTTTTCTGGACGTCTGCAACTGGTGCCCACGGTAGCAAGTTTGTCGCAATTGAACGACAGGTTGCCACTTGGCACCACACTCTGACTCCCACCCATGATGTGTGAATGGATGTGAATAATAATCACAAATCCAAAGGAACGATAATATCACGACTGGTTTAATGGTGGAGGCACTGACCACAGTGGTCATTCTGGTGTCCAGCGAAACATGTTTTATGAAATTGTGGTCAAATTTGTAGTGAATATCATGTTATGACATGTCATAATTTTCTCACTGCATGATCCAGAATCATCAAGTGTTACAATATCAATATAAATATAACTCAACATTGATAAGTGCAAATAATAAGAAAATGTTAGCCGTTTATGGGTTGATCAATCGATAGAGGCTGACGAAATGTGATTGAGTACGCCACGCACCAACCACGTACCCGTGAGCGACTGGTGAACGTCGAAAAATTAAACCTTGAAAAGCGAATCTGTTGAACAGCTGTGGCGTTCTCCCAGGCGTTCAGCGCGAATGATGAAGCGCATCTGAAGATTTTTGTCCGTGACTCACGTTTCGTAGCGTTCAGGCGTGGTCGCATCACACTAATCTTTGTTCCACTTGATTGATTTTTTCTTCGATTTGATTCGATTGATATTTTTTTTTATTCTTCAAATCAATAACTAAACTATAAATGTTACTCAATTCATAGATACTAATATCAATTAATCTTACCGGTCAATAAATCAGCTTCATCAAGCAATCCTAGCAAGCAATACCGGTTACAGTGCAACCCTCACAAGCAACAATCGCATTAATACTTTGAATATCACCTTATGGCCTAAGCTCATCCCACATAGGAATGTATTTAAAATAATAAAAAACACTTGGACATTTGATTACCGAACGACACGCACAAGTAAAAACTGCTGCTGTGCAATATTCCTCCGACTCAAGTGATGCAATTTTATTACTTAATATACTCAATCGGATTAATCATACTAGTGATAACTTCGAGCAATCCTTGGATGAACGTTGAGGATTCACTCACATACAACGAGCGTGTTTACATAGCAATTGTTATTTAGCGTATCGCGTGCTCGTTCCTCAACGTTAACGCTCACGCTACGGCATCGTTGACACAAAAGTTCACGCCCATCTTGGCAACCCGTTAAGCGGCTACAACAAAGCTTTGTGTGTTGTCATTGTGTCATCAAGACTCCTCATTTCTCAAGAGCTAGAAAGTAAGGCACTCATAACATTAATATTCAAACACTAGCTCAATTATGAGTTGGTTTGGCTCTCTGGTAAGACAATTATGCAACTCGAGCGCTTCTATCATTAAGGCGCTTCTTTACCTTCCTCTTGGTCTCCGTTAGGGCCTTGTTTCTATGCGACTTATCCGCTAAACTCAGTCTTCTGACCTCTATATTGAGCTTCGTCTTGCTAACCAATTACCGATGAATTCATAGACTCAGCGGCATATATGACACACACAAACACTTTCAAGAGCCCCAGTCTAGTTGTAAACGAAAGTGAAACAGATATCGCTTTTCTGTTCCATTCAATGCTATCTCGCTACTAATATTCCAAACTCAAACTGTGATCTACATCAATCAAAAAATCAATCACAATAACAACTCTGAAATGTCTTCGTTTCTAGAAGAGCCTCAAATCTACAATGTGAGTGGCTTCTTATGACACAGCACACATTGACTTCCAACTATCATGTACTTGACAAAACTACTTATATCATTTCTAACAAACAATTTCTCTCTTGGCAACATGTATGCGACAACAGCTGGGAGATCCTAGGTCCGGCACGAAAGCCGCTCAAGGACAAGTGCAAGACTACGAATCAATCAAAAACTACTGTCTTCAGAATCGAACCCTATTCGAGGACCCAGTATTTTCGCCGTCACATTCTGGATCCACTCAGAAGAGAAGCGATTGTGAATGGCTACGGCCGCACCAAATCAGTCAGAATCCGAAATTTATCTCCTCCGGAGTATCACGATTCGATGTCATCCAAGGGGAGCTCGGCGATTGTTGGCTCATTGCAGCCATGGCCAACTTGTCTTTGAATCAGCGCTTATTCAGTCGCGTCGTTCCACTTGATCAGTCGTTCGAGCCAAATCAATACGCTGGAATATTTCACTTCAGATTCTGGCAATTCGGCAAATGGGTAGATGTTGTGATCGACGATCGATTGCCGACAACAGACGGCAAACTTTTGTTTGTTAGATCACATGACGATAGCGAATTTTGGGCCGCTTTATTGGAGAAAGCCTATGCTAAATTGCACGGCTCTTACGAATCTCTGCGTGGTGGATCCACTTTGGAGGCAACCGTTGATTTGACTGGCGGCCTCACCGAGTTCTTCGAAATACAATCAGCCGAATGTCCGTCCAATTTGTTCAATATCTTGCTGAAAGGTTTCGAGCGACAATCGCTGATTGGAGCCTCGATCGAGGCTCAAGATGATTCCGAATTGGAGCACAAGCTTGCAAATGGTCTCATCAAGGGTCACGCTTATTCTGTCACATCGGTCATTGAGCTCCCATATCAAGGACGTAGCATACCTTTGCTTCGATTGAGAAATCCTTGGAGCGGAACTAGCGAATGGAACGGACCGTGGAGCGACCGCTCGACGGAATGGAGTCGAATACCAGACCATGAGAAACGGAGATTAGGATTGACATTTGAGGCTGATGGAGAGTTCTGGATTTCATTTCAAGATTTTAAGCGAAACTTTACTCGCGTTGAAATGTGCAATCTAGGCCCTGACGCTGTGGAGGACGATAAACGACGCACCTGGTACGCTCAAATGTTCGAAGGTAGTTGGGTGGCCGGTATAAGTGCTGGGGGTTGTCGTAATAATTTGCACACGTTCTCAATGAATCCACAATATGTTTTTACCCTGGTCGATCATGATAAAAACGATGGTGAAGATGTATGCACGTGCATTGTGGCTCTAATGCAAAAACACAAGCGATCCAAGTATAAAATGGGCTCAGATCAGCTCACCATCGGCTTTAACATTTACGAACTCAGAGATGGGGTGTATCAGAAAGACCCAGTTGGATATTCACCTCCCCAAGCAAAGCGTCAACTATTGAACACTGAATTCTTCAAATATAATTGTTCGGTGGCGCGCAGTCCAACGTATATAAATCTGCGTGAAATATCGGCCCGATTCCAGCTGAAACCTGGCACTTATTGTGTCATTCCGTCGACTTACGACAAAGACGAAGAGGGTGACTTTTTGTTGCGTATTTGGACAGAAGGCCCTCCATCGCAAGCGCGCGAAAACGACGATATTCCAGGCCTATATCCGGTAGCGCCACCTGTGCAGCCCAGTCCCACACCATCACCGACGCCCAGGGCTCAACCACAACCTCCAAAGCCGGCGCCACGACAACCATCGCCGGCTCCAGGTGTACCAACTTATCCCATGCCTATGCCTACACCTGTAGCGCCTTCTTACCCTATGCCCACACCAGCCGCCCCTTCTTATCCAGCTTATCCCGACAAACCTACTCCACATTATCCTGATCAGCCTACACCAGCCTACCCGCCCTATCCATCTTATCCATCATATCCGGCCGATAATGGCATAAGTTATCCTCCACTTCCAGATGAGCCAATTGTAAAGCCTGCCAGGGCACCAGAACCTCCACCTGGCCCACGCTACCCTGACATCAATGTGCAGGAGGTCATATCGACCATTCAGACCGTGATCAATATCTTGACCATGTGTTGGAGTACATTTCAAAAAATGCAAGCATCCACTAGCCCAATGTCAGGTGGACGCCAACAACGTGGTAACATGGTGTGCAATGAGAATGTCGGCTACACAACCAATTATCGCACTCATGCTACACCTCCTAACCGAGGCACCAACAGGAGTGTTGTTGCATCGACTCAATTGTTCAAAAAAGTGGCCGATCCCAATCTTGAAGTGGGACCAAAAGAATTGCAAAAACTACTCAGCACTATTATCAAAAAACATTACAATATCAAAGAGTTCAGTTTGGAAACATGCCGATCGTTAGTGGCTACTTTGGACGCTGATCATTCTGGTAAACTCGGACCGGTTGAGTTTTCTTATTTGTGGTCTGATATTCAAAGATGGGCCACAATATTCACTACGTATGACCGCAACAGCGATGGATGCATTGATGCCAGCGAGTTGCGTGAGGCCTTACAGCAATCAGGTATCAGAGCAAATCGCAAACTGTTGTCTAACATGGTGAAAAGATATGGTAACGTAGAGCAAACTATTGTGGGACCACACGACGTTCCCAAAGTGACCAGATCGTTGTCTTTTGATGCATTTGTTCATTGTTGCGTGAAACTACGGTTTATGATTACTCTTTGGCAAGAAAATTTTGCCAAAATCAGCAAGCAACAATCCAATCGTGGCGACGATATTCACGCCAGGCGGACATCGGATGGAGAAATGCGCATGATCGACGGAATTGGGGTAGCAGATGACGATTTTGATGGAACCGAAACAGCACCTTTTACTTTGGACGAATTTGTTACCTCTGTTATGTACTCATGAGTGTCTTGACAAATGAATCACCTAATGCTCATCTGATATAATGTAACAAGCAATGCATGATTATACTCACTAACTGGAAACATAATTAAAGTACCGAAATTGTCATAGCAGTGTTTTCGCAATGGCTGATAGAGTTCATAAAAAATACTAAAAAATTGAGCGATTTTATGCAATGTCAGGAACAAGAAGTCAGAATGTACGCAGAGGATATGGATGATTTATTTATCGAACTTCTAAACCTAATAGTTTCATGTATTCCAGCTTAGTTGCCAATGACCACTTCTCTAATTGTAGATTATTAAACTCCCTTTTAGTGAGCAGACCCAGTCCGCTGATGAAATTATATTTCTGTAGGTTCAACGGTTCTCTGAGGGGTAGTGGATTCTCCAATATAAGGTGCTTTTCGTAATCGACTTCGTCGTCGGAAGATATTTCATTCTCAGATTCGTACAAATCTGAGCCATTTTCAATGGCTTGATTATGAGCGCTGGATGAAATGACGTCACCGTGAGGACCGCCGCGATTGCAACTATACACGGGCTGGCTACTTATTCGTTCGAATCTCCTTCGTTTTCGCTTTTCAATCATCGTGTCAATTTTAGACATGATTCTTTTTGGTCGGTCAATGAAAAGTTTATCGGGAGACAGTTTAGGATCATAAGAGAGGGAAGGGGGAGGAGGAGAAGGAGCAAGAGATGAGTGTTGATTGGCTTTCGATTGATTAGACGAGTCTTTGTGATCTGCTATGTGTCGAAGGAGATGTGCCGAGATCAAATTATTGTTACTATTGTCTGGATCTAGAACTAGCGATTGTGATTGTCTGACTTGTTCAATCTTGCTAGAAATCTGAATACTGTGGCTTTCCGGTTGATTACTGGGCATAGTAGGTGGGAATGAACAACTGTCGGGCGCCGTGCCTTGCTTGTCCATTTGATGACCAGATTTGTCGACCGAAGCTCTTTGATTCGGACAATCATTTCTTGTTCGTTTGGGAATTTGCTTTTGCTCTTTAGGCAATACGAAATTTTCGGTTTGTGGAATCGCTTGTGTAGTTGGGCAAGTAGTTTTCGCAGTATGTTCTACGTTGCTGACCAGGTATTGCTGTAAGTTTGATAAAGATTGTGGGAGACGTTCGGGGATTGCTCTATCGTTCGAGCTTGGATTCAGAGCATTAGAGGGATTTGGACGTGGCTTGGCAGAGGTGTGGCGCTCGGTTGAAGCGATCGGCGGTCGATGTCTAGTACCAACGGAAGGAATTTGTCCCAGGCCAACAGGAGTAATGGTCAGAGCAGGGTTGTTGAGTAAAGCGACAAATTTCGCGAGATCTTCCGGGGCAAAGGTCGACTCAATGGGTAGATATGGGGGATGTCCGATATTAGTCTGACTGACATCTTCCACGACACCACCGGAAATTAGCAGGCCAGTATTCGTTTGACTAGGCCCTGGCTGATACTGATTCCAACCAGTGTCCACTTGGCTCTGGGCCTTGCTTGGTCTACCGCGAATGGCTCGTGTGGCTTGTCCTGATGGGCCATTTCCCTTTTGGTTCGAATTGTGTTTCCACATAACTGAAGAGTAAGTCTGTGACGATGGCACCAGATTGATGTTCGGAAATGATTGTTGTACTGCTGTTGACGTTTCAACAAGGTACGGCTGTAGACTAGCTGTCACATCATTGGATCGCAAATGGTTAGAACCTCTGCTTGGTCGACGGTGATGATGGGAGGCTGTATTGACAATTGCAGATGTGTTGACCATAGCTGAAGCATTGTTCTGGGCTGTTAGTTGGGGGGAAGCCATCGGATGGCAATCATTGTGTTGCATAAGATTTGCAGTAACAAAATTGAGTCCGGCAAAAGCTGCATCCCTCCTGTTTGGATTGTTATACCTAAAGCTATCCATTTCAACCTTGATCTGTATGATGTGCGAGCCGATACAGTCCTACGTTGATGTTATTCAATCAGACAAGCAAGCAAGTTTAGACATGAATAATTGAAACAAATTGAATTTATATTTACGGTTTCCATTACAACATAATTGCAGCATCTGATATACAATAATATCTGTAAAGATAATAACATGAAATGATAATACTATTAAATTAGACAAGATTCGTTACGCTATTCTTTGGTTAATCAACACACAAGCTTCTACTGGTGATAATATAACCGTCGCTGATGCATCGAAGCATCGACCCTTCATTCGTGCAGCGTTGACGCAACATTAGCACGTATGAGAGCGTTCCCAGCGAATTGGACACGGATAAACACACGCACTCTCAACCACATTGATCTGGTGATACGCACAACTGCAGGAAATATTCAAGCAAGCAGTCTATTCGATTAATTATCGAACTCACTCTCTCCCTCCTCTATCTCTCTCTCTCGTGAAATAGTGTACTAAAAATTGACATCAGGTCAACAATTTGAGGAGCCACTAAATCGCATACGCTGAATGCAAAGTGTCAAAATCATTCTAGCACTTATGGTTGCCGAGATCATCAACGAATACAATTGCGATGATTGTGTACCATTCGCTGCACCAGGTGGCGCTTCTGTCAGCTGGGAGAATTCTCGATTTCAATCACCAATTGGCATCACGTGACAGCGAGATATGTTTGATCACCTGACAAAGATTATCGGCCAAACATCTGTGGTCGGCCATAGAGGGTGCCAGGACTCTAGTTGGTTTCGGAAAAAGGAAAAGCACATATGATTGTGTCTTTCAGCAGTGCATTTTTCGAGCCCTATTCTCATGGCAAGCATCCTGACTCTTGAAATATGTCTTAATTAGTTCATTATCTTAATTAGCTCCCGGAGCTTCGTAGCATAATTGTGCTGGCTCATTCCATCTCACCTATCGCAAGATGTTGGTCGTCACATTTGCAGAGCATTGTTCAGAGGGGCACACATAAGCCATAGCCTCCTTTAGTTTGAAGCACTATTCAATAGCCGATTATCCACTAGCAGTTGTGCGTTGGTTGTCAGTCGACGCAGGTTTCACTGTGTTTGCGACTTATTCCACTTCGTTATCTAATATGTACATCTAAACTACCTAGACCTCCAAAGCTGATGTTGCCCCACTAACTTAAAATTACATCAGAATGATTTGCCACTCTGGTAACTGACGAAATCCAAGAAAATTCGTCTCTGGCTCGTTTGCCAGTAACATGGTCCCGTTCAAAACATAGAAATTACGACCTTTGGAATCGGAAGACTGCTTAGAAAACATGAGTCTATTAAAACGTATGCGTTATAAGCGACTTGCTCAATTGAAGGGACTTATTTCGGAAAAAAAAGAGCTACGCGATAAGGTTGGAGAATCTAGATATCAAAGAAGACGCTCAAATTGTATAATTGGATGATAATCCAAGAGAGAAACTCATTATCTAACCAAGTACGTATGTCAGGATCATCGCAATCCAGACATTCGCATGATGTCGCCTCGAGTGAAATAAAGTATTGAGTTGAAGTTAGAATCGTTATGTGAGAGAATAACCAATAACCAGACACTGGGTGCATCGAGAAGATACATGGAGCTCATATTTGGAAGCGAAAGTTTTCCTATGAAATTCTGTATCGACTCGAGTGTTGCTCGGCAGATGAAGTCAGGTTCGAGCGATGCCAATTGCTCATATCGATAATGCTGTGCCTGGGAGACGTGCTGTCTGCAATCATCGTCGTCTGCCGCTGCATTCGGAGAGTAAGTTGAAAAATTGCTATTGTTTGACGACGTTGCATATTAGGCTGATTTTTTTAGAATGTCTAGACATGTTCGATGATTGAATGAAGCAATCGCTTGGTGTATGAGGTGTGGATCTCGTGTGTCACACATCAGTGTCAGTTTTAGTGTCATTCCAAATTGTGTTGCCTATCCG
>JAIFTH010000978.1:0-12404 GCA_019968535.1 Fragariocoptes setiger | reverse complement strand
TTCTTTGAGCAGCATAAAAACAGCTGTGACTCCTTTTTTATGCTACCAACAGTATCTAAACTTGAGTGGGTTTGGACTTCGAAGGGTTTGGTGGTACATAAGTTATCATTTTCGGTGACACATAGTTCGAATGTTGAATATTTTAGCCAAGTTCATACGCCTATGCCAGAGAACCTACCTGATTAGCACGAAGACTTCTCTAGTGGTAATGATCAGTTATATATCATCAGTAGATGTCACAAAAAGACACAGTCCGTTTTTATTTTCGACAAAACAATGCGAGGTACACACATATTCAATGATCATGTAGCTCTATGTCACAAGTGGCAACAATCACTAATAGTTTGTCTCAAGCTTAAGTCCTTACTCGCTTTTCTCCAGCTTGAAAACTTGACCGATATTTTTTCCGATTAGAGGATCTATTATTTTCCTCAGAGCGGTTCTTTTGGTTTTTTCAGTTGCTTTAGAATGATAACGGTCATAGGTTTTGAACGCCTCACTGCTGATGGTTGTGAGTTTTTCCAAGTGCTCATAGAAATCTGGTATCTTTTTGCTTAGCCCTTCGTACAAAATCAAGAATAGTTGAACGAGTCCAGACATATTTTGTTCGTGCTCACCAAACATTCCTAAGCTTTTGATGATGTCACTGAATAGAATGGTAGCGTCATTCATCGACTTGATTAGATCGTTGCATAGGATCTGTTTGAATAATTGCATATTGATAATTATTGACTTGCTGTTGAGTGATGAGTCTGACCATGTCAGAGTGGAAGACATGACAATGATGATGAAATCAGGTCTGGCCTGAAGCAAATTCATACCCAACGTGCTTATTTTTGGCGTGTCGAGTTGACCGACTTTCGCGAGAGCATCTGCAATTTGGCCACTCTTAAAGTCTGACGACGTATTTTCTTCTGTCATCATTTCGTCGCTGCGATTGTTGGTGAAAATACGGAGCAAATCTTGATTGCTACCAGAAGGTGTGACAGTAGATGATTTGGACGTTGGTGGAGTAGGTGCCTCTATGAGGATCATATACATTAAATCAATGAAATCTCTACTCAGATTACGGAGCAACTGATCTTGTACAACCTCGTCAGCAAGCTGTTGACTTAGATCCATTTTACTCTTGCTGATTGAGCCTCCACTGGTGCCATTGGACAGTTCCTCTTCCATGAAACGTTTCCATTGGCTGTCGAGGCGATTGAACATGAATGGCAAGAATGAGCTCAATAGAGGTAATAACGGTTGTTGCGTTAAATTTTGATCACAACCACAAGTAGTAACTAAAGTCATCACATACAGTTTAGTGAGTTTCCTCAGTTTAGGAACTGGAAGGTATTCGACACAAGCTAACGCTGATGCCCATTGTACGTCTATCATGGTGAAAATTTCGGGCGATGATTTTGTTATGATTAGACTGAGGGTACTGATAACCTGCTCATAGAATGACCATGAGAACAGTTCCAGGTATTGCTGAGTGGTTTTGCCTATAGGATCACTTGAGCTAGATGATGTTGTACCGAATTGCAGACCACTAGTGAGGCTATCATTATTGACTGCGGTAGATTTTTGGGCCACCATGACAGAATCGAGTATCTGTTGTTTGTATGAATTGCTCACAGGCGCGAATAATATATGACGATAATCTTTGTGGCACTTGGCTTGCATCTCTGGTAACCACAATGTGTTCATGGTAAACACTATATTTACCATGGGTCTTACAAAATTTAGGAGCTCCGGTAATAACGGCTCGCGACTTTTCAGCCTTTTGACAATTCCATTGATGAGAGTTACAGCATAACTAAGTTTGATTCTATTTTGTTGAGTCAACGGGGTGTCTTGTGAGATCTCAGCTGCATGATTGTTGAAAGCGCCCAAATTGTTGGATGGTGTAGTTGCATTTTTGTTGATGACCGGGTCATCTGCACCGTTCAAACCGGTGAATTCAATAAATTGATCACAGCTTAGTTCGTAGTCTTGAAACCACTTGATAGACTCGAATAATTCGACAATAAATTTCTTGCGCTCGATGAGATTTGGCTCTTCGTTGATGACAAGGACAAGACCTTCGTAAAGTTGACATTTTTCCAATGAGAATGGGCCGTCTTTGAGCCCTCCAGACAGATTTTCGATCGTTGACTTGAGAAAAGGAAACAGACCGAGCAATTGCTTTGAGCTATTTTGGCAAATCTTGACGAAGCACGCGCTAGCGTGTCGTGACAATGCACGATAGGATCTTACAGTAGCATCATCCAACGTTGGAATTCCTGCCGCTTGTGCAACATTGGCACCAGTTGAAAGATTATTAGACTTATCAGGCCTGTGGAACGTTAAAATGAATAATTTCTCTATTATAGTACGAGCAATCCAGGCGTCTGTTTCGTACCAATGTGGCAAGAAAACTAGTAAGGCTGACAGGCATGATAATTGACTCGACAATAAATCGGGCAATGCACTACCAGATGGTGATGAGCAAACATCTCGTATAAGGGCATCCATTGAAGCTAGCAATGCCTTGGCTAATTGAAGAGCATTGAAAGCATGCGGTTGTGTGTCTTTCATCTTGTTACATACGCTACTGGACAATGTGGCCAAAGCTTCCCAATCACATAAATTTTTGTCTTGGTGCTCAAGGCACTTGGCCATCGAAGTGCATAAAATTTCAAAACATATTCTATCACTATGTGCAGTCAATGTCCTACACAAATCTGATACTTCATACCGGTAGCGAGTCTGGAATGCGTCAAACTCGTCTTGACCATCGAGCTCGTGGCCGTACAGATTGACATCATAGCCGGTACGTACAAGCTTATTAGCACAGGTGATTAGAACTGACGCTATCAATTCATCTGTGATGTTGTAATTGGACTTTTTACTGTTGGTTGTTAAAGTCCGTGTCCAAAATCTAACTCCTTGTATGCTAACGATAATAGATGGATGTGATAGTATCATTTTTTGGATGTTGTAAAGATCTACAAGATTTTTCGCTTCCTGGGGACGAACAAACAATATTGTCTTCAAGCATGAAGATAATATTTCGCAAAGTTTCTTTTGTAAGCTCAAAGATTTTGGATCGTGATTGAGTGAACCGAACGAAGCCATTAGGGTTGAGATAATACTATTTAGATTGGTAGAATCTTCAAATAAACTTTGAACGGCATCTTTGCTCTCAATCTTGAGATGTTTGCGCTCTTGGCAAGCAATGATACTATCGCAGGTGAGACTTCTAATTGCAATGGCATCCTGTTGATTTTCTAAAGCACTTGAAGATAATATCTGGCACAGAAACCTCATCAGATCATTGTTTATGGGTGACCAGCTGATAAAGCCGGTCAAGCATTGCATTGCAGTGGAAATCAGATCAAATTCGTTGCTGTTGATACAGTCGCCGATATACATATAGATGTCATTGATGGATGTAACCAGGCCATTTGTAATTTCACGACGACGCACAGTGTTGGACGGCTCATTGAATATGCCAATGTCTTCAGCTAGACGCCACAATATATACAGTACACTTTTATTACGCTTAATCGATAATAGTTTGTCAAGCATATTGGGCCAGTGCTGGGGCCATTCACGACGAATTACTTCACAGTAGCATTTGCTTAATCCGTCGTAGATGTGACGAGGAGTGGTGTCGTTGTTAAATGCAGAATGGACTACCTTTGCTTGATCGCTAGCTTTAGTCGACTCAACTACGATTGATTCGAGAAATGTTTTAAGCGATTCACGCGTCATCTTATCGATAGATTTCCAATGCAGTTTGACTCCACTTTCAATGAGTTGCAAACCAAAGTGCAGCACATGAGTGCTATATTTATGACTATTGTGTATTAAATAGGATCCAATCTCGAATACGAGATTGAAATCTTTCGATGATTTAATGCGTTCGAAGACAATGTTGGCCTCACGAAACTGAGCAGGATTTGAGGCTTGGCCACCGAAAATGATGTTGACGGCCTCAATAACGTTGCCTGTTTCGGGGTGCATCATGCTACTCTACTTCTAGAGGTTGCCAACCGTGATACTAACAAATTCAATAATAGCTTATTGTTTTGTCTTTCTGATGGTGTCAATGATACCGTAGCGTGTGTTTCGTTCGATTCTAGGGGGAATGATGAGGAATTGATTTACGTCGCTTGTTGTTTGGCGCGACACCGACTGATTGAAGCATGTGTTTGTGTTTTTACAGGCTGGTCTGGCCAATACCACCACCAACTCGCACGAACGAAGAGTTGAGTTGATCGATCGTTCCACGCCGTTACTGGGACGCAGCCGTCACCGCATCTCACAAGTTGCGACAGGCGCCGGTTCGCATACGCGATTGTAGACATGCGCAAAATCACTTCTAACAAATAGCGAAAATTAACACTTCAAGCATCGATTCACAATCAAAGGTCGTGAAGTGAGGTACTATTTAGAAATGAGCTCATACGAAGCTTATTGACTCTATGACCAATCACGATGATTCTGTTGAGGACTAATATTTTCGTTCACAAATTTTAAATATTAATCGGGCTATCGTGACACATGCCAGCAAGTTTCAAGCATCAGGTGTGTATCGATTGTCCTTAAACTTATCTGCGCAAGAAAAGTTGAAGCCGTGTTATAACTGTTTTTGCTTAATTCTATGCAAGAGCTTATTTTGGTTTCATCTGGGCGCAGCAGCCGGGGGACGTGACCACGTGACCCACCTCGCCCTGTGAGCGGGTCATTCAAGAATAAGCTCTGAAAAAACGTGTTACTTTGTGTTTGTGAATTGTGTGCGTTTTTGTTGACGCATTAATATGTCATCGATACTTAATATACTTATCTGAATTCTACGAAAATCAAATCTATATCTCAGATAACCTTTGCATCATGGAATCTCAGCTATCAGGACAGAAAACGACTGACAGTCGCGTGCAATCGTTACTCTCCACATACAATTCAGACAGCGATAACGATGATGCAAATATCAATAACGACAACAATCGTGAAATTTGCCGTGATAAACCTAGCAGTAGTGATGAAGACACGAGCGATGATGAGGATATTCACATTCCATTCGCTGACAAACATAAGGATGATGATGACGATGAAATCAACGACGAAGTGGAAGACGAACCCGTTGACACTCGCCCCGTAAAGACAAAAGGAGAGCTGGATATCGACGAGTTGCCACCTATCCAAGAGCTTAATATTTCCGTGTCATCTAACAAGCTTCGCAATTTCGGCTCGGTCATCTCAATTGTTGAACAATTAGTTGTTATTCAGTCAATACGAGGCACACCTGCACTCAACCTGGATAGTGTTTTGTTCCTTGTGGATGGTTCCCCTGTCGGTGAAATCTTTGACGTTTTTGGTTCGGTTAACGAGCCTCTATACTCCATTAGATTCAATAATTCAAAGGACATTATCGACAAGAACCTCCGTGTCGGTCTACCTATATATTACATGCCGGCACAACCAGGTCGAGAGTGCCCCAAAGTTAATGGTCACAATGTGACGGATTATGTCTTTGTTAATCAACTCAAACAAGCCAAGGGTTCTGATGCTAGTTGGACCCACGACAACGAGCCACCCGATGACGTGCGTGATTATTCTGATGACGACGACGAACGGAGAGACGAAGAGGCCAAACGAAGAAGAAAGAGACAGTGGGCTAATAATTGAACTATTGTCGGCCTATTAAAAGGCCTGTCATAAAAATGTTTTCGTGTGCGTTAAAAGAAGTTATCTCTCCCTCTCTATGCGGACAATGCTTGTTTATTATTTTTGTGTAGGTTGGAGTGCGAAAAGAGAGACAGACAGAGAGAGGTGTGAGATAGATAGAAAAAGTTTGTTTTGTCTGTTTACAACAGGCTACAACAACTTCTCCCAACAACAACCCTCCTATTATCTTTACTGCGTCGTTCTCTATCTCTCCTGATCTCTCTGACGAGGGTGTAAAATGCATCTTCGACATGGTGCCGTAATCTAGCTGATGTCTCAACATATGGAATGCTATAATTTTGTGCTACCTCATGGACATCGCGTTGATCTATAGATCGTTGCTGTAAATCGCTTTTGTTTCCTACAAGAACCATGGGTACATCGTCGGCGTCCTTGACCCTTTTGATTTGTTCACGGTACATGGCTATGTCTTCAAATGATTTTGCATTATTCACGGCGAACACTAATAGAAAGCCCTCACCTGTGCGCATGTATTGATCGCGCATTGCGCTATATTCTTCTTGACCAGCTGTATCTAAAATGTCAAGCAGACAGGTTTCGCCATCGATAACAACTTGCTTACGATAGGAATCTTCAATGGTTGGATCGTATTCGTCAACGAAATGATTCTGTATTAATTGAATAGTTAAAGCCGATTTTCCAACGCCACCAGCGCCCACGACCACCAATTTATATTCGGTCATTGTGTGTGTTTAGTTGATGGGGGTGATGGGTGTGTCGTGAGAGTGTGGTGTCGTGAGCCCGGCGCCAGGACAGAGTGGGGGCAAGGGTGTGATAACGTTGTTGGGCACGTACAAATGCGTCTAATTTAAAAATAAGTACGAATGCTTGACAATTAAATTTGTTTATGGTGCGTTAAATATACAAAATGTAAATCAGGCCCTTCACAATATCAGCCAACAAACAGTGCCAACAATCTGCAACTGGAGCGCATTCTTACAGTCCATGGCCACGGACTGACTGACTGGCTGTACTCATTGCATTGATGAACGTTTTGATATCTGTGGCACGCAGGGCAAATTTACCAGTTTGCACCTCACACAACACACTGCGCCGCGGCACGACGCAATGCAAATGCCCAAAATTATGGCCCTGATTTCTGCTCAATATAACCCTGAGCAGCCCTCGCACGCACACAAAATGAATAAAGAAATCTAAGGTGTCGGTTTTTGCAAACGTGAAATCCGATGCACTGTATAAAATCATCTTTCACGCATTCTTATGATTATAATTGTCACCATTAGTATTGTTGTGTTCACAAATCATCATCATCAATACTGCTCTAAAATTAAATAATTGCCATGGCCAGCGAACGTTATAGCTTTTCTCTGACAACATTCAGTCCGTCTGGTAAGCTCGTACAAATCGAGTATGCTTTGAGTGCAGTTGCCGCCGGCGCCCCTTCTGTAGGAATCAAAGCCTCGAATGGTGTTGTGTTGGCGACCGAAAAGAAACACAAATCTCTACTGTTCGATGAGCATTCTATTCTCAAGATTGAGCCAATAACGTCGCACATAGGAATGATCTATTCGGGTATGGGACCTGATTATCGGCTTCTTGTCACACGGGCACGAAAGATTGCCCAACAGTATCAGCTGACTTATGACGAGCCCATTCCCACGACCCAATTAGTGCAGAAAGTCGCATACATCATGCAAGAGTACACTCAATCTGGAGGTGTTCGGCCGTTCGGAGTGTCATTGCTTATTGCCGGGTATGATCACGACGAGAACCGCTTTTATCTATTTCAATGTGACCCGTCTGGTGCCTACTTCGCATGGAAAGCCACAGCTATGGGAAAGAATTATATCAACGGTAAATCGTTTCTAGAAAGACGCTACACCGAAGATCTTGAACTTGAAGATGCTATTCACACAGCAATATTGACACTCAAAGAAGGTTTCGAGGGACAAATGACCTCTGACAATATTGAGATCGGTATTTGCAACAAGAACGGATTCAAGCGTTTAACACCAGCAGAAATCAAAGATTATCTTGCCAACATTTAGAACTCAAACATCAACTGGGGATTTAAGTACAGGTTTGACATCTTATGTCATGGAATAAATACTATTGTCATCGCCACAAATAACTATTTTCCTATACAGAAGTCTCGGAATATCACATCTAGAACTTGATCGTTCGTAACTGTTCCCACTATTCGTTCAATTGAAGCGATTGCCTCGCGTACATGCTGAGCCATTTCGTCTACCTGATTCAATGTCATGATGGACGCTTTCTCAAGGTGCCGATGAGTATCTTTTAAATGTGAGGTGTGCCGTTCGTTGATAAATATTGGTAAATCATTCTCATTACCTTCGTCGAATTCACACATACTTGTTATTTGTTTGTCAATTTTGGCTTCAAACTCTGCAAAGTTATTACCAGCTTTGCAGCTCAACGTGTCTATTTCAACCTGTTGCCATGACTCTTTAGATAGTTGGTCTTGCTTGATTCTCTCATTCAACTTATCAATATAGGAATTTAAATCTCCGAGTTCTTGAATGGATAGAGTGTCGATTTTGTTGAAAATAATCCTCAGAATTCGAGCTTGTTGCGGGGTAGACCCAAACCAAGTGCTCATTCGCTTCAAGTCATCTAACAAAATATTCAGACTTTTGTCTTGAGATTGCAACATTGCTGCATCCACCACCAGAAGGAGAATGTCCGCCTTCTGGGCCTTTGCTATAGCTCGTTGGATACCCTCTTCTTCAATCGGGTCAGCAGTGTCGATGATATTTGAGTGTCCAAACTTTAGTCCGGCAGTGTCACAGATGAGGACTGCATTTCCAGCGAGCTCAAAAGTGTGTTCGATAACATCCCGAGTTGTGCCACTAATGCTGGATACAATAGATAAGTCTTTTTGGCACAATCTGTTCATAAAAGTGCTCTTGCCGGCATTAGGCCGACCCACAATCGCAATACGGGGCCCATGTTTGATAATATCGTTCACACGACTAGTTCTCACTATGTGTGCGATGATTTCATTATGCAACATGTTGATTTTTGCTATGCATTCATTAACCACTTTATGCTCGCCTAGAAGCTCGTCCTCTCCGAAGTCAATGCTTGCCTCCAGGTGAGCCAAGATACTTACAAGTTGGTCTAGCCAATCATGATAGAGTCTGTTGGTAGTGCCCGTGAGTGCGGACAAAGCTAATTTTCGCTGACGGTCCGTCTTGGATGAAACTAGACTCACTAAACCCTCGGCCATAGGGAGATTCATCTTCTTGTTATCGACTGCACGACGGGTGAACTCGCCCGGCTCGGCAGGCCGGCATCCCTCTATCTCTCCGATAGCTTTGAGCAAAGATGAGATTATAGCTTGAGATCCATGGACATGAAATTCGCAGATATGCTCACCCGTGTAGCTGTGAGGTGCTCTGAACCATAAGAGCATACCTATGTCGATGAGTTCATTTGAATTCGGTTTGTAGATCTTGGCCAATGTAGCCTTCCGCGGAGATATGGTCTTTCCTGGGTTCTGCAATTTTACTGCAGTTTCTTCGGGTAAAAGGGCTCGCATCCCTGTTAATCTTTCAATCATTTCCGGAACAGAAGGCCCAGAAGCACGGACAATTGCCAGGGCTGATCCTTTTAAATTATTTATTGAGCTAGATAAGGCGTATATTGTGGCTAGTTTGGAACGTGCATCATAAAAATGTCGCACGTTCCCCGCGACACAAAACATGGTACTAGACTTGAGACTAAGAGCATGGTATGTCTTGAATAGATTCCCCAAGACCTCTGTTGTCGTTATAGTTAATCTTGATGAAAACAAATTCATATTTGATGCTGTGATAGGCTCGATTCTATTGAAACAACAAATGAACGTTCAAATTGTAAACTATGAACGAGGCGACGCACAACGTGCACATCGAATGAGCATGTGTGCTTTGACGTTGTCAATAACCATCACACAAACCATCATCCAACGTGTGTTTCATCGCTGTCAAACCACGTTTAATTCAATAAGACCAAGAATAAATTTCCTCTATCGAAAATGTCCACGAACATGATGAATAAATTTTGGCCATCTCTTATTGTCAAAATACGACCCCGCGAAATACCCCCGCAAGGTTATTCACGGAACCTTTCGACATCTTCACACATACTCAATGCAGACCTCTTTACATTGCAGCAACATCTGAGACATGGATCCGTGTTTCAACAGATTATAACGCTCAATAAGGTCAAACATAATACAATCACAACCACTCGGGCTAACTTTATGTTCATTCAGGTGGAAGAAACTCCTAATCCGAACAGTCTGAAATTCTATCCAGGCGAAACGGTGCTCGAGTCAGGAACCGCCGATTTTCAGGATAAGGTTAGTGCATCGATGAGATCACCATTGGCGAAAGCGTTGTTCCGTATCAAAGGCACCAAGAGTGTGTTCTTTGCACAAGATTTCATCACTGTAACTAAAGAAGATGATGACAACATAGATTGGCAAGTTATGAAGCCACAGATATTCTCGGCAATCATGATCTTTTACACTATGAAACAACCAGTTTTGTATCAGGACGCCAGCGGGGAATCAGATCCAAACGTTATCAATGAAAATGATAGTGAGATTGTGAAGCAAATCAAAGAATTGATCGAAGAGAGGATCAGACCGACCATATTGGAAGACGGCGGTGATTTGGCGTTCGTGTCTTACGATGACGGCGTTGTCAAAGTGAGGCTTCAAGGAGCATGCACTTCGTGCCCTAGTTCGATAGTCACGTTGCGTAGTGGCATAAAAAACATGCTGCAGTTCTATATACCTGAAGTGAATGATGTTGAGCAAGTACAATAGTAAATTTACATGATAATTACTATATCCTAGATTTTAATTATGATCGAAAATCGATACATACATTAAGACAAAATTACGGCCTTACTCTCTCTCTCCCCCTCTGTCTGTCTTCCATCGTAGTGCGCTCACAAAATCTTGTTTTCTGCCTGTCTGCTTTCATGTAAATGTGTGTTTGTATGTATAAGTGCCTATAGATTTTGTCATACATATAAATCGTTAGGGGCACCATATCTAAATGAAAGGCTGACGAACACGTTCTTATTTTTCTTTGTTTTTTCACTACTTAAATTTTGACTCCAAACATGAGCTCTCTGAGCTCGTCGTAAAGTACTAGCACAAAAGCACCACCAGTACCACGTAAAACATTACTGAACGCACCCTTGAAGAAAGCGTTTGATCCTTCGGTTTTCGCAATCTTGGCCCAACAGTCGATTGTGCTCTTGTACATGCGTTCGTTGGCTGCACGACCAGATTGCATCATCATACGACGACGTACAGTATCGAAAGGATACGATATAATACCGGACACAGTTGTGACAGTTTGCGCAATGAGCCACGATATAACGAGCGGTGTGTTCTTGGGGTCCGGTAGCATGCCTTTGGCGGTATCGAAGAAACCAAAGTACGCAGCACGATAGATGATGATACCTTGCACGGAGACGTTGAAACCACGATACAGACCCATGAGACCGTCTGATTTGAAGATCTTAATAAGACAGTTACCTAATCCGCTGAATTCACGCTCGGCGCCCTTCTTACCAATGTCGGCCGCTAAACGTGTACGAGCAAAGTCCAATGGGTATACGAAACACAGCGATGTGGCACCAGCTGCACCACCGCTGGCCAAGTTGCCCGCAAAATATCTCCAAAACTGTGTTTTCTTGTCAACACCACCAAGGAATACTTGTTTGTATTTGTCCTTGAAGGCAAAGTTGAGTGCTTGTGTTGGGAAATATCTAATGACATTAGCTAGATTACCACGCCAGAAACTGAGAAAACCTTGCTCGCGCGGAATACGAACAAAACAATCGACCATGCCCTTGTAACGTTTGTCGACGGCAATTTGTTTGCTGGCATGTTGTACCTGTAGCAACAATTTGACACGCTCGATAGGGGCGACGGCCGTTTTCGAGATGGCAGCGGCCACACCACCGGCGGCAAAGTCCTTGGCGAAACTGACAGCGTCAAACGACATTATGTGTTATTATTGGTTTAAATGATTGGTTTTTAGTACTAGGCGAATTGTACGTTGAGTAGTATTGATAATAATAATAATTGGTGTTGAAATGATGGTAGTTAAATGATTTGTAGTGGTAGATGGATCGTGATATATAACACGGCGGAAATGTTCAATGTGCATCAAGAAAGACAGCACACACATGTACGTAAAACGCCAATGCTCGACAATGCAGTGCACTCGCACATATTAGATAGTGCAACAGTAATCATACAGCCAGGGGGACGCGGCAAGGACAGAGAAGGCAAACGAAAGAGATGCACGCACGCACCCGTAGCTGTGATTGTGCTGAGATCACGCACGCACCGGGTGCGTGCCTTCGCCGCTGGCGACCTTCAGTTAACTTCACGCCGCCGTCAACGCAATGCAGTGCACTGGACATGTGTGCGCGCGCATACTTCCAACTGGCTCAGAAAGCGCGCAAATTGAATTGTGCCGGTAAAACAATTTTTCAAAAATGGGCATGGGAAAACTTTCTGTAAGGGTTTTCTCCTTAACTTTATTGATAACGTACTTGACAATGCTTAACATCTCTACTTGATTCTCACTGACTCTACTGAACGACACATTTGTGCAACTTAACTCTACAGGGTGTTTTTTAGGCTTAGTCAAAAAGTAAACCTCTATATTCCAAAAACTACTCTA
>JAIFTH010000977.1:0-12405 GCA_019968535.1 Fragariocoptes setiger | reverse complement strand
ACAACATCGAAAGCATCGTGGATCAAAGAAATAGTGGACAAACCGAATACGAAGTCAGGCCAATCAGTGCCAATCTACTACCGCCTATTATAACAAGGACTGCGCAGACCGCGGAAAAGTCCAAAGTTGACAGAAGTGGAAACATCCAAACAAACCCCGCAAGAACAACCGAGTGAAGAACGTTGTCAGGACCGAACACCTGGTCCGCAACCACGAACAAACCTGAATAAACCAGACAGATACAATCTCTAAAGTCGACAAGACAATGTCCAAGCTAACCAAAACGATTATAGCTATAGTGCTGTACGTCACCCTCCAAATGAGCCGACCCGCCAGCTATACGTCAGCGTTACAAACAGGCGACATGGTGGTCTGGGAAAACCATCGTATTCCGCTCATGAAGGGCACGGCACGCGACCAGTTGACCTTAGAATTCATGAATCCGTGCCCTATACTCTTTGCAAATGGAGTGACCCTCTCGAACGTTCAAAATAAAGCCAGGAATACTGCAAAGGCCGAATGTGAAAATAATCTCGCATCAGTCAAGAAAGCGTTAGACAGGTTCTGGGTTGGCGAATCAGTAAATATCCGTAACACCCCTGGCCTTACCAAAAGAGACTTATTGGAAGACATCAAAGACGGCTGGATATCCGCGATTAACGCTATAGTAGTAGTTTTAACGGGAGCAGACGCGTCAATAATAGCAGCCGTGGACGAATTGCGAAATGCATCAGAGCTGCAAACTGAATCTCACAATCAAGTAGTTAGAATGATAGTTGACCTGAAAGATCGCATTGAAAAGAACGACACAAGCATAAGAAGCTCAATTCAAGAACTTGACGATAGAACAACGAGACTAAAAGAAAATATACAGGATTTAGCAACTGCAACAACACTTGCGTATGTTCTCAACAAACTAGAACTTCTGACATATA
Source organism: Fragariocoptes setiger (assembly GCA_019968535.1). Lineage (NCBI taxonomy): Eukaryota > Metazoa > Arthropoda > Arachnida > Trombidiformes > Phytoptidae > Fragariocoptes > Fragariocoptes setiger. The sequence continues at coordinate 11,470 of JAIFTH010000977.1, read as the reverse complement.
AATTGAATAGAGCAGGCGACGCTTGGAAATTCAAAGGGGAGGTCAGCGGTGATCTGCTCGAGAGTGCAGGGCACTCTAACCTCAACAACGAGCTAGTAGCCAAATTGGGAATGACGAGACGCTGCACGCGCTTAGACTGGAACTATATCCAACTCACATTCACGGTTCCGGCACAGGACAAAACCGTGGACGTATTCAAAGCGCGTGCCTTCGATTATTGGAGCAGCAATGACCCCAAAGAATATTGCTGGAACATTTTCGTGGCCCCCAAATTTGTCCTGCACAACAAGACTAACAATTGTTATGCAGAAGTGCATGAGAGAGAGAGAGAGAGAGAGAGAGAGAGAGAGAGAGAGAGTGGAGTGAGGATAAGTATATCAAAGCGGCAAGCTGTGGCGAGGCAACTAAGAAACCCACGCCAAACTGGACGATCAAAGCATGCCAGCAAAAACCTGAAGCGAATTCGATGACGATACAACGAGTCGGACCAATCGAAGGATTCTACAACCTCTATTGTTACCCTAACTACATTAACATCGAAGGGATCATGCACAAATGCCCAACAACGCCAATCCTATTACCGGAAACGACTTCTTTAGTAACGGGACCTATGATTCACGAGGCAGTAACATTCTCAAAGAAAAAGATTGACAATTCCATAATTGAGGATGCAGCGAAGATAAACCTCGCACTAATTACCAAAGACATGAAGCCCATCAATCCGCGGCCGCGAACGTGCAGAATATCACAATCCCAGAAATACTAAAGAACGTAAACTGGACTAATGTGACCGCAACTTCGTTCATAACGGACCTTAAGGAATCGGTGGAAAATCTGACACTCTCTAGCGGCGTGGATTTTGTCCTGGGGGGAAATTGGACAGAAAAGGTGTCATCATCAGTTTCATCGTACTTTGAAAACCTGCCTTGGGTACAAGCTTTGAAAACGGCGGTCTCGTGTCTTAAATGGGGCCTAGTGATCGTAGGTATCTTCTTCGCGCTAGCCATTTTCTCATTTGTCTTCCCCTTTATAGCAGGGTTCCTATCATTAGCTATGGTTGGGCTGAAAACGGTAATGGTGCCAATTTGGACCGCGAGGCGTCTGCTCCAAAAGCTGCATTACAATAGAAACTCTCTACTGGAGCAGCGTCTGAAGCAGACGATGAAGAAAAGATACTCTCGCAGAGATTAATAATAATAGACCAAGGAACCCGGAAAGGAATCAGCAAAAATCAGTATATATATATGTAATCTAATTAACATAACACCAAAAAGCGCAAACAAATACAACTTAATATAAATAAAGAAAAGGCTGGAGTGTAGCGCCTGCAGGACTGCGCCGGCATCCTGCGTGCACCAAGGTGCACGCAGAGCGCACCCAACAGCGCCACTCGTACACCAGCCCTCGTACGACACGCACCTTACAATGGCTGGAGAAACAATTGAGCAAGTTCAAGTATCACACCAAAAAGGGGGCCTCATGCATGAGGTTTAAAGTAGGGGTGCTTAATAACTTGCAATTCAGGTTTTTGGTTGGTCTGTTTTGTTCGATTGTTTGATTTGACCAAAAACCTATATGAAATGAATTGTGTCGCGGGTCCTGCCACAAGTTTCGGTAGCGCTAAAAAGTAAACAAATATTCGAATTTTGCGCGATTGCTACTGCGCATGCTTCCAGGGAGTAAAACAAATTTTGTGTCACTGACGAAGAACGAAGGACAAAACCACAATTGCTATCTTTTCTATGAGAACCATGAATAAAGGAGCAGAAGTGAAGAAAATAAAGAGCCAAAGAATATGTGTTCAATAACAACGAAGAATGTTGGCTAGTAGCAAGCAAAAATGTGTGACGCAACGTGAGAAAAACAATTTCCCAAGCCATGTATGTTATTGCTGTCACCGATTCGTCTAACTATCTGTTGTGCATTGTCTGTCCGTCGGTGTGTTCTCTGTGTCGTCACAATACTCACTACCTGACGACAAATGCACCCGTCGGAAGGTAATAAAGTCTACAGATTGTTTTCGACAAGCGCAATATCTGTATGCGCGCTCTGATCGATGATGGAAACAAGTACAGTCGTCGATTTCACGGAAAAATGTAGTTTTCTCTGGCTAACATGTTATCCCTTGTAGTTCTTGTGTTTGTTCGGCCGGTCATCTAAGATTTTATTTCACTACAGACTTGAAGAGATGTTAAAAAAATATGTCGTACATTTCAAATGAGATGATAACTTTGCTTCAGCTTTAAGTTTGAAAAAATCCCGTGATGATGTGATGTGAAATTGAATATATTTATTATTAGGTTTTGTATGGAGGTAAAAAACACTATGTTTAACTTGATGCACCTATCGCTGCAAATCACCAGACAACAACAAGTATTTGCTGATTTGCTAGCGAGGAAATATGGCACAGATGCTGAAGATGAAAAAATTTCTCCAAGAATATTTCTCCTGGTCTCCATTTTACAGGTAGCAGAGGTATTTCGTTGCACTGTTAAAGCATTGTAGAGGAACGTTGCGTCGAACGAGTCTAGTGTAATCGACCACCAAAGAGAATAACGGACAGCAAGCAATTGGTTAGGAAGCGAGTTAATTACCACCGATAGAATTTATAAAAAATCGGTCGATTACTAAGATGACTGATGATAAAAGCCCAACAAGCGATAAGCGATGAAAAAACCAAGAAACAATAGGTAGTGTGTTCACAATGAGAGTCTTGTCCTTGAAAGAACAAAACTTCGATCTGTCGGGAAGGAAAGGAAAGGAAAAGATTTTACTGAATAACCTGCTGTCCGTACCGCAAACCAAAATAGCCTGAGCAATCAATGGCCACTAGTTTCGATAGATTGTCGGTGTAGGTTGAGATAAATTGTTGATGAGAGTGAGTGTAGTTTTTGAGTTATTATCTGGAGCATCGTTCGTGGTCTTTCTCTCTTCCTAACGTTCACCTTCTTCTGTCTATGACAAATTTCTCTCTCTTTCTCTCTCTCTCGCTCTCTGAGAGCTTCTTTTGTCATAGAATCGTTTGTTGTTGTTCAGTTTGTAGCTGGCAAGATACCATACTCAATTTCAACTCAAACTAAGCAATACACTTGATGCGTTGACTGGAAAGCGTGAGACGAAACTATGTGGATAAAGCCAGCTGATTCTTATGTCGCTCGTTTGTTCAGACAATACGACAAACGAATGTTGGTCAGTTGGTTCATGATTTTTTTCTCTTCCATTCATTGTTGTTGCATCGGCTTGCGATCGCTCTCGCCTACTACAGGGTAGTCAATAACAGCTACCGATAATATTGACCGACAAAAAGAACTTCTTTCTCTCTTTCTTGCTCTACACTCTCTAATAAGTAATAGCTAATAGTGAGTAGCATAGAAAGAAACAATTTTATTACAATGGTCAAGATCAAGGACAAATTGTTGTAGTCGTCTGAAAGAAAAGAGAGTGTGCAACGGAACATTGTCAGCAGAGAAGCTCCTCCTTAGCTAAGTTTGACGACAACAATGTTGGTCAGCAGTGGTAGTGACAGTCACAGCAACTGTAGCAGCTGAGAAACTGTTGGTACCTGTTATGCTTGTTGATACCTATAAACCTATAGCCGGCCATTTCTGCAGACCTGGTGTACCTACCTGAAGAATGTGAATGTGTGCCTGTGTGGTAAAAATTTTCACTCGAGCTGAAAAACATAGAAACACGCTCATGATTGAACCAAAGTCTAAGAATTGATTCACACTAGAGTCTAACTAAACGTAGCCTTGTGAGTGTAATTTTTATGAGTACACGTTTCAGTAATTAGACCTCAGGGTGACACACACACATTCACACAAGCACGCTCATGTCTATCAACGCTTGTCCGATCACGTGTGCTAAGACTATCGACTGCACATCACGTCATCACGCAATTCAATGAAAGCTAAACGAAGAGGCAAATCAATGAAAAGTCAAGTCAGCTAGAGCAATTTATTTATTATCATGAGTGAATGTTTGCAATGATGAAGAGTGAAAATTTTATCATTATTATTGAGAGCGAGACGACAACATCAATAATAACAACAACAATAACAGCATCGGCATCAACATGATTGGCATTAGCACTGGCATCAAGAGCGTCACTAATCTAATCGGCGTGCATCACGGTCATCCATCAGACGTGTAACACCAGCAGCGTTAATCGTTGATACTGGATTGTTGTCGTTGCGGATTTGGTCTCAAATTTAGTTACGGATCCTCGTCTAAAAAAAGTAGTGAAACTTTACGCAACGAACAATCATTTCAGTTTCAGATTTTTCTTCAGAATAAGAGAAAATAATCTACACCTGTGAGTTCGTGATCAGTTTGATCTAGAGCAGGTTTATACTGTGCGACAATCGAAGCCATATTTTAATGTCCTCCATTCTTGATATGTCGTGGTCTTGGTCGTGACTACTACGGATTATCAACGAAGGCAGAAAAGCTAAAGCCTGTATGTCATTGTCATAGTCAAATTTCCATTATTCGTTTGGAAAAGCCTGGAGCCGAAGAATTGGACCGCAACTAATTCGTAACTTTCGTCGCGACACCTGCACTTTTGAAAATTGAATATTTGCATCATTTGAATATTTGTGAAAGCACTCGAGTGGTCGTTGGTATTTCGACTGGAGCTCAGTTTCTCAAAACGAACAAGATTCGAAAAGTCAAATTCGCAATCACTCATATTCATCATTATTATCATCACATTCACTCAAATTCAGCTCGTGGTAAATTTCCTTAAGTTATTTTCATATTACTAGATTTTTCATTAATCGAGGGTCAAGCAAAAATTAAAAATAACAAAATGGACATCACAATGACATCAAAGACACTATTTTCTTTAATTGATGTTACGTAACTAGATAGCAACTAATATTTAAAGAAATCAGCAGCAACACCGAAACAGAGACGAATGACGCCCATCAAGTGTTGCCAGACATTGAGAATCATCAATAATAGGGATATTTATTACATCACGTAATGGCCAAATATAAGCACTTGATCACACGCTCAACAATGGGCTTCATAATGGTTGTTATAGCCGTTCAAATTGTGTTCAATTATCACCGTGGTCAGATTATATTGTGCACATCGTTGTCGTCAAATTTTTCGCAAACTAATGTTACCACAGAGGCTGAGAATTATAGTAATCACACGACGACAACCACAACCACGACCACGAATGCGCCGCCATTTGTGCCCGATAAAAAAAGTAATATTTTGTTACATTATACTCGTTTATTGTTGCCACCGTTATTGTCTTCACAGGCAACATATCGGGCGCGTGAAAAATTGAATGCCACCATTTTAAAGAATGCACTATATGCTAACCGAACTAGAACAACAAGACAGCCCACTAGAAAAATATTAACTACATTATCACCAGTCAAAGCAACGATGACACCCACCGCGGCGGCCATAAGTAAATTAATTCCGACAATATTTGCACCATCGACCATAGAACCAACGGTAACAACAACGACTACAACCGAGCGACCGCGCGACACAATCAATAATCGAACGTCGCCGTTTGTTGTGTTAGACAAACACCAACGATTTAAGGCCAATTTGTTGACGAAACACAATTTTATGGACAGTAATCTGTGGCGTTTAGTGACTGGTCGTCCATTGGTCAATATTAATCCTGACAACAGTAAAAATAACAATAGTAACGACAAGAATTTTCAACAACATCAAGATTCTTGGCGCAGCAGGCCAAATTATCAACACGTTAGTGACCATCAGCACAGTCAAAAAAACTACATATTAAGTGATAGTGATAGCAGCAGCAGCAGCAGCAGCAGCAGCAGCAGTAGAAGAACCAGTATGGCCGAGTTACGGACGACAACAACAGCACCCGAGTATCGAGAGTGGTCAGGCGGGAAACACAGAACGACAGAGCGAGCTCGATTAAAAGTGATTACTGGCGCACCGAAACAAGCATCGGCACACTTGTTCGTGCTTGATCCCATTAACTTTTACACGAATCCATTGCCGCTGACAAGTGTTGGTCCACCAACTATTGGCAGCAAGCATTTTACTACCAGCAACAATAACCGCCTGATTGGACAACAACAATTTGGACATCAAGATGAACGAATTCTTTCACAATCTCACTTACCGTCGAGCTCATCAGCAGCAAAGTTTTCATTGAAGAAACCTGCTATACATTCGACGAGTGACTGGCAAACTAATGGTAATGGCGGCGGTGCCACTGCCGCTGAACGGCAGCACCACACTAAACAACAACAACAACAATCGACCAGCAACGAACAACAAGGTCAGGTGAACTTGTTAGCACCACAGCTTGTTAGTCAGAGTCACACTGACAATCCAGATGCCAATAACGAGATTGGAGCTTCTTCAGTCAATGACAACGATGGACATGGCGACCAACAACAACAGCAGCAGCATCGGTACTGGCATCGGCACAGAGTGAACACAATCAATGAACAAATGAATAGACAAAGTGGCAATGGACAATCAAATGTGCCCAAGTTTACGACAACAACGATTGGCCAACGATTCGACGATTCCTTGCCATTGCAATCGCTTGAGTCATCGTCCAAGATAAATAGCTCCACCGACAATTTGTTGCTGACGATGCCAGGTGTGCTGATATCGGCACCTTCTTTGTTTGCCGGACACAGCAGCAACAGCAACAGCAACGACAACAACAATGATAGAAATTCGGACGCAACACAGACGACAACGACCAAGGCAGAGACTAATTCTAACGAAGATCGCGATGGTCATCAGCCGGGTGTCGTCGTTTGCACTCGCGCCGATTGTCGCACGGTGATGCACAATTCCTCATCAGAAATAGCACCACCTGTTCGCCGGCTGTTCAGCGCAGCAACTTTGTTAGCATCGGTCGGGCGTCCGCTGTCTAACAGCAGCACTAACAATAGCAACAACAGCAGCAGCATCAGCATCAGCATCAACAACAGTGAGCTATCTCAGCACTCGAATAAGCTTGAGGAGAATTGGGTGCAACGCTTCAATGAGCAACAACAACAGCATTTCACCGGCTCACCAATGACTGTGATGACAAATGTTGGCCAGCGAAATCCACAGCAACCACAACTTGAGCTGATGCCCACACTTTCTGGCCAACTAACTAAAATTATCAAGGCTAATCATGACAAGAACAGCAACAGCAAAAGTGTAAGTGCAAATGGCATCAACGAGATTCACTTGCACGATCACACTCGAAATTCCACCGCGACAGTTAATGATAATCTGAAACATCAGTTGGTGAATAATTATTTGCTAAATGATGTCAATGTTGATAATAACAGTGTTGATTCTATGAACGGCGGTATTCTGGTGCCTCGTGAGCGCCCGGTCTCTCATATGGTGGCGCCCGCGACTACCATAAAAATGGACCAGAAACCCATTTTAGAGCAAGTGATCACAATACTTGATCCGCTCAACACCAACGGTAGCTTTATGACCTCCTCGTGGGATTACGGTGGCAATCAAAATAATAATAAGAATAACATTCGCTCTCAATACATGAATGCCAATAATAATGAGCAATCTATAAAACAGTTGGAACTAAATGAGACGAGCAGCAGCGGCAACAGTGGTGACAACAATCAGCTGTTCAAAGTTGCGTACGATTTCGCGTCACAATCCGGCACGAATAGCGCAACGAGTGAGACACAGGCAACCACCACACCTCATCATCCGCCGTTTATTACAGTTTATGATTCTATCACGGGACCCACGTCGGTCTATCCGACAACAGCAACAACAGTGTCACCGACAACGACATTGGCCGCTGTTGTTGACAATGACAACGACACTGAGTCAGTGGCCTCAACCATAGCCGATTGGCTAGCGTCAAGCACTCTGTCGCTGCATCTTGACAGCGACAGCAGCAACTCGACGAGCGATTATCACAGATCTGGAGCCGCTTCGATGTCGCAACAAAATGCACACAAAAACATCACGGACAATCACGCTAATGTTGATTCAAACAAGGAATCGCTAGCTCAATTCTATTATCCACAACAATCGATTTATTTGAGTCCGGCGTTGAGTGAGTTCCCTTCATCATTTCAACCATCAGCGTATCATGGCAATCATCGAACAAAAGTGCCACAACAACATCAACACTCATTGCTGACAAACCGCACTCACAGTAAGTGGCCATTAGGATCATATGAGAGCTACCCGACTGCGGATGTCCATCACCAAAAGCAGCAACAAGTTATGTCAACACTTGCGCCAGACCTCATCAAGAGTGTGTTTGTTAGAGGACCGTCAGTGTTGACCGTTCAAAATGTGTCTCACGTTCCCACACAAACGCTGGTCATCAATGGTGTCAATTTGATCAAAGCAGCGCCCACGAGTGCACCTCTCAATTACGAGGATCCGACTTTGCTATCGGAAGAATTCACTGCGTCCACTCTGGCATTTCATTCTAAGCCGCCACCGCCAGCAAATCAAGCACCTGCATCAACAGCATATTGGATCCAGCCAAATCAGTCTGTCCATCAACCTGTTTACACTAATTTGCCTTATGATATACGCCAAAGAATACCCAGCAACTATGATACAATCGAGTCACAGTTGCGTCGAAAACACGCACAAAGTGTCCAATCAACACCCACACCTATATATTATCAACAGGTTCATCACTCACATGATTTGTCTAGTACTCACAGCATTAGTGGATTGTCTGATGGTCAGCAAATAGAGAAGACAGCATTGAGTGGATCGCACCATCAAAACGTCGGAGGCAATACGTTTTACACTCCGTCCAATTCATACGATCCACAATCGATGAATTCGACATCTCATCACACAATCAATAGCATTAACAATAATAATAGTTATAATAGATCTCAAACATTATCATCCAATCAGCACACTGATAATTACAACAACCATAGCCATAGCTATCACGGCGTTAAAGATAAGCTGTCTGCTGTCGCTGACAATAGCTCTGTAGTTAATATTATGGCACCTGGTAATGTAGTTATTGATGAGCATGACAAAGTTTTCATTGGCACTGGGCATCATCATTTTACATTTCACGATGACCATAATGATGGCAACAACAACAACGCCTCGACAATGAATAGACATGATATAGACATGAACCATGTTCGGCCTTTGGCCAGTCACCAGCCCGCGGCCGGTCCGTACGACAGTGAATATCATCTGACAAAGGATCAACATTCGGATCACTTTCATCGTCAATCGCATAAAAACAACTCTTACAACATTCCTTTTAAGAGCAACAACAACAAAACATCCCACCCTACTTATGTTCACTTGTCAACGCCAGCGCCCATCTTCATGAGCTCGATGGGAGCGCCGTACATCAATTTATTCTCGCCCGACGGCATCACCAAGGATCCCGTAGGCCAGTTGGTAATAGCTCATACTACACTGAGTCCATTCAACGAAAACACAAATAACAACATTGGAACTTACTCTGGAAACTTCTCGGGTGCCCCGACTAATTATTCTTCGCCAAATAGCAGCAATCAATCACAATTGGCCGGTACACTGGTCAGCGAAATGCCATTGGTGACGAGCAAAGATCTGACTCTTCTGGCGCCACTCACCAATGACACAAATCGAACCCACCACCAGCACTACGCTCAGTACAACAATCATCAAAGCTACAGCTTGAATGATTCACAACTACTAAGCAATAACAATAGCAATAGCAACTCCTATCTATCGATGGACGATGACAATCAATTGGGTATTTTAACCATTGTATCGGATTCACATTCTGGCTTTGCCGCCACCGCCAGCAACTCAAGCGCCAGCACTTCTAACACCAATTATGATCCAAGTGATTTTGTTGATGGGAATGATTTGTCCACTGGCAATGACACCACAAACACAACAGACTATTCAGGTGACTCAGGAACAACAGAGGGGAATCACGGACAATTGAGTTACGGAATGCCACTGAAGGTTCATTTGCATCATAGCAATAGTAAGCACCGTCCGCACCGTAAGCGGCCTATACCGATCACATCGGTGGGTGTGCCGCCGACACACGTGAAATTAGTGCACAAGCTCAAGAATAAATACGACGATTATGTGCAATCGAGTGCGCTGACAGTGATTGACAAAAATCCTAGCGTTCGATTGCCGTACAATTCAACATTGCACAGGAATTTGGTTGTGCCATACAAGAGCGGTCGGCCGCATCAGCGTCTCACGCCGACCACGCAGTTTCCCATTTATCCGGTGGTGGCCGGCATAACTAGTTGGCCAATTCTAACATCGACACCGCCGCCTCAAATCCACCAAGTGCCATTAATGTACTCGACACGCTCTCCCAACGGAGTAGGCTACTCGTACGGTTTGCTCAATGGCACCACGCCTGCGCCCCAGTCGAATGCAGGCTCATTTGGGGCCGAACGTTTGCGTTTCCCCGCGCGCACCACCACATTGCGGCCCACACACTCACAAGATTCTTCTTCATACGACAACAACTTCATAGCGAATGATCATAACTACAACAGCTCACTGATACCGTCAGCTTCTTCCAACAATCATTTGTTCGTGACAGTGAACAGTAGTCGTGTGCCGGCCGACGCGCTCGTACAATCCGATCCCACTCTGATTGGGGTGCCGCATCGTTTGATTGCTACTGCCGAATCGGACGGCATTATTCGAGTGCAAACATCTGACACGCACGCGCACCGAATTGGAGTGAACAATCACGGACCGTCGCGGCCAACAAGAGCGCCGCACGCGACGCATGGTGGTCAGACTACGAAACGTGTCAATATTGTGTCGGCCAACACCACAATCTACACTACAGGCACTCATCATCATCATCACAACAACACAACAAATCCGATGGTCCAAGAGGCTATGATCAATGCCATTGTTGCGCCTCATTTGCAAACACCAATCACCAGTTCACCTGTGAATCGACCCTCGTCATCGTCGTCAAGTTCTTCATCATCGTCAGCATCGCTAGCGGACGCATTGATGCACCGGCCCTCATTGTTCGGCTATCTGGCCGCCTTTTTCAACGCCGGCGTCACAGCTTCCGTAGTCACTGTGTTGACGATCTTACGAACGGCCATTGTGGCCGTACTTGTCATGTTCCTACCGCCGTTGGCTCTCACCGCAGCAGTGATGCAATTTGTTGCGCTGGGATGATGAACTGCTCTTTTGTTCTCTTTTGATTGGGAAAAAATCCCATCGAGACCAATTCAATTATGGATCTCTTTCTGGATCAAAATCTATACATACTTTGACTTGTGTGTGTGTGCCTACTTTAAATAAGTTGAAAAATCGTCACCACACCCACTTTCACTGATGTACATTTATGCAGCAATTTCATGTGAATAGTTAAGATGTGCATAGTTAATTCTAACTCACTGTTGAACATACATAGAATAAAATTCGATATCCCTTCGATATCTGATACTCTGGGACCAATAGTTGCCTTGATAAAGAGTGCACCCGATCA
>JAIFTH010000976.1:0-12434 GCA_019968535.1 Fragariocoptes setiger | reverse complement strand
TCAGCGAATCAAAAAGTCAGCTGCGACCTCTTTTATTTGCGTTCGACTGTAAGTCGTTTCATTCTCTCGCTAACCAATCGAACTTGCCTGGCTTTGGAGTCCAACTCTGATCATTTCAGTCAGCTGACGCTCTGTAGTTCAAGTAGCGCGCGCTCTCCCAACCGCAGCGTTACACTTGGATATCTTGTCGCAAGTTTTACAGAACTTTATTTTATCACCATTTTCCCTCTAAGTCAGTGATATCACGAGAAGAGAAACTAATGAATGGTTCAGTTTGAAGTTCGATTTTGAGCAAATTAACAAAATATTTCAACGAGTGTTCTATTCGAATGACGCGCGTACTTATAGTGATCGTACACTTGCGCATATTGTCAGCCGTTTGGCAGTGCTGAGGCCAAACGAGGCGAGGGGTCCATTTTGCCAGAATCGTCTTTCAATATTATCACTAACTCTGGTTTGTCAACCTTGTGTTCCATGAAGCTCCCTAGCTTGCAAATTAGGTTCCAATTGTAATTCTCGATTGCCCTCCCTCTGTGCCAAATGCTCCAAACAACTATTAAGTCTTCATTATCGACCTAAACAAGAATATAATTTATCCTCACATTCTCAGGTTAGGTTATTGTGAATAGATATTGACTTGTTCACTTTTTTGTTGACACAAGTGGACAACAGACAAGTATGATCCGTTCAGCCTTGGGAAGATGGCCTAAGATTACATTGTTAGGCGACTCAGTCACGGCCCGCTCGTTCGATGTCGACTACGGCTGTTGGGGCGCAATGCTTGCCCACAAAGTCCAGCCTTATTTTGGTGTGGACAATCGTGGATTCGATGGCTACAACTCGAAGTGGTGTCTAGAATTGATGCCAAAGTTATTTTCCAAATCATATCTGGAAGATGTGCGAATATTTGTACCATTCGTGGGTCACAACGATTGTTGGGACGGACCTCCGTTACGCATCGAAGCCAATCAGTTTGATTCAAATATGCGCGGAATAGTCAAGTATTTGTTGACGAATGGATTAAAGGCCAATCAAATCATAATGATTACTCCCACGTGGTATCATGAGCCTGATTTTACAAAATTTGTCAAATCTATCTTTTATCCACCTGTGCAGAAAGATGCCCGTGAAGCACAACAATATGCCGATATAGTCAAAGAAATAGCCCACGAACATGGCACTCATTTGATAGACTTTTTCAAGACATCTTACGAATATGAACCCTTGAATGAGCTATTCTGTGACGGTTGTCATTTGTCGACAACCGGCGCTCGTGTGTTCTTCGATCAATTGTGGCCCGTAATCAAACAAGAGATTAGCCAACAGTATGGCAAGCCTATGGAGAGCTTGTATCATGTTATACCCGTTGACAAGCACCCTGAAGTGGAGCCGATACTCGCAAAGTACATGGAATCAAAAGGAGTACGGAAGAAATGATGTTTTTATTTAAGCAGTTACATTTAAAAAAGGTATGAAATGGGCAGTTTCTTTTCGTTTCACTTGACTGCAGAATCATAAGCCTATGCAGCCTCACAAAATGCTTGACAATTCGTTTTCTTTGTATTTGTTTTTGTCGATAAATAAATTTTCAAATTGCTTAGTTGTTGTCTGTTAATGATGCGACTCAAATGCGTAAAGCCAATTCCTTACGTCATACATTATATAAAAATGTTAAAAGACGCATTTGTTATTTAACACACCTGCTGTTTGATTGAGATTATCACTATGATGACCTGTTTGAATCTTCTTGCGAAACATTTCTCCCTCTTAGTAATGTTCGTCATCGAAATTCATTTCTCGGCAAAGCGATGCAATGTTGTTGTTGTTGTTTATCTCTCGCGTGGATAAATTACGAATCAAGCGCTGCTGGCAATCGACGTCATTGCAGTAGCAGAAGCAGCAGCAACAGTTGATAATTTGACCAGAAAAGAATCAATCATTAGCAAACAAGGTTTGCAGAAGATGTGGTAAACAGGTAAACTCTAGAAGCACACAGATAAACACCCTGTTCAAGAGGAGGCAGCACTCTTCCAAGAAATCTTAAATAGAGATGGAAGGCATCGTGCGAGCAATAAACTTGTACACCAAGGAGGTCCTGCTTTTAGTAACCTATCATACACTAGAACAAAAATAAGCCTAATATTTTTGTACAATCACTCGATGTGAATTTGATCATTCAATCAAATGTTCGATATGACATTTAGTGTGCCAAAGTAAAGACATGTGATTGTTTTTCTTCTCATTTTATCTCATTAGATTGATAGCTCACTCTTAGGAAGAGCGAACGACACTCACGAATACAACCACCTGTTGGAGTTCAATCATATTTGGCATATCAGCGTGTATCATTGTGTCAGTGACTTGCACACTGTCCACTCAAGTGTCACACTACTAATAGACTAATGAAGTGCAAATGAGTCACTGACAGTATGACATAGTCTTGATATCTTGATTGACACAAGATATCGAGAGCTAGATGAGATAAAGCCGGAGCTGGAGCGATCAAAACATGCGCGACAACGATGTGTCAATAAGTTGAGACAAAGGTTCATCTTCAAAGATAACAAGTATCTCCACTGAATCAGTTTTGACACTTTTTTTCTCCGATTTTTGGCCAAATTTTGCTTTTTCAGAACCTGTATGTTGCAGATTACTTTTGTTGTTGTCAATTAAGTTGATGTGTGTATGGACTACTACTGTGAAATCATCAGATTATCATTATTATGGGTGAAAAATCAGACTAAGTTTGATTGATTCGAAACGTTATAATTCGTGAGTCTGACTTGAACTTAAACTTTACGATCAAAAGTTTACCTAGTAATATATTTATAGTTAGGTATGGCAGTTAGGCTGTACTGTAGTACGGTGCTCACTGTCAGTGGGTTTATGGCTGTTCTTCTGGTGGTTGTTATCGGGACGAAGATGCTTCTATCTATTCAACACTAACTAAGCATTGCCAAGTAAGAATGAATGCATTTGGGTGTCAGCCAGACAGCGATTGATTGAAACTCCAACAACTCGTCGAAGTTTCAATTGGCGTAGCGATGATGCTTGTTACGCGTTGCGCCAAGCTTGACGTGCGAGCATGTGTGTGCATGTGAGTGTGTGTCTAGCAACACCACAACATTTATACATGAGATAATGTGAGTTATCGCGCTATTAATCATTGTGCTTTGCCCTGCCCCGCTCTACGCTGTACTGTACTGTTCTGCGTTGAACTATTGCGTCGACTCCCGCTCATCGCGAGTGGCAACGGCAGCGACAGCAGCAGTAGATTTCGTTTAGAGATTATTATGAACCATTCTACTTATATGTTAGCGTGTACTCTTTGTTGTTCTTCTTCTTCTTCTCCTTCTTCGTTTTCATTCTCTTCTTCTTTTTCATCCTCTTCGATTGTCACCAGCGACAATTCATGCAAGAAAGCTGATCTTGTGATGCTCACAACTTTTACAGCAGCTCTCAACTTATATCAAAAGTTGGTCGTAGCCATCTTAGCGCGTGTCAAGCCAGAGCTAGTGATAGTGCTAGTTTATGTGCTAGAGTGGCAGTGTTGGTGCGCGAGAGAGATATCACAGGAAGTGTTTCATCACACAATCTGACGTAATAGTGGTAGAGAGCTCTGCATCGACAAAGCATGTTTCACAATCGTTACAATTGTCGTCATAATTGTCAAATTCATAATTTTAGTTTCAATCACAATCAAAATTATAATCACCACCCAATTACAGCAAATTAAGCATCAGTAACAACAACAACAGTCAATCATAAGGCAGCATAGCAATTAGTAAATTAATAATAATAATTGTAATGAAAAGTTGCAACAAAGTTACAAATTTGTTTGTGTGACATGTTGAAAAAAAAAATTAACTCTGTGCAATCTCAACTAATCATAACACAAAACACTCATGCTTGAAGGAGCTAGCAAGATTCACTTGATTTTGCAGGGTTGTGGATTCTTGGGTAGGTGTTTATCAATCATTGGATTTCAATTGTCGACCATCAATTCAATAGGATCAATCAACTTGACAGCGAGATACTTGACTCTAACAACGAATATGCTTTACAAAATACTTTTCGATACTAATCCACAGGTGCCTATTCGTTTGGAGCAATAGTGTTGCTGTCACAAATATGGCCCCAACGTCCATGTTACAAGATCTCAGGCGCCTCGTGCGGATCGTAAGTACAGTGTATAATGTTAGTGCGTTGTTAGTTCGTTTACGTGTGAACGTACTGTATATCTAATGTCCAATATCTACTCCTAATGCTCGCGAACGTATGTAGAATTATGGCCGTGTTGACTGCCTCAGGTGTGTCGTTAGTGGAATCGTTCGACACTATTGTGAGCATAGGAATGGCGACACGTAAACTCATCAGCAATCCCATCAGGCTGACGCTGCAGCCTATCAGCGAGCTGTTGCGCTCGTCGTTCGACAAACGATTTCCCGACAACATACACAAGCGAGTCAATGGTAGGGTGGGTGTCAGTGTGACACGCGTTCACGATTGGACCAATCAATTGGTGAGCTATTTCGAATCGAAACACGATCTGATTGACGCCATTGTGTGCAGTTGCTTCATACCATTGTGGGCCGGCCTCAGTGTGCCCACGTTTCGTGGAGCCAGTTGCATTGACGGCTGTTACACCAACAATAGTCCGCGGTTGCACCTCGAACCGGAAGCACTGGCCTCAGGCGTGCGTTACGTCACTATATCACCGTTCGCGGGCGACGCCGACGTAAGTCCACAAGATACCAACACGATAATCATGCTGCCAGCGTTTGGTACCGGCTACTACTTGAACGGAGACAATCTTCGTCGCGCCAGAAACGCACTCGTGCCGTCGTTGAGCCAAACATTTACCGGTTTGCTCGAAGGATATTGTGACATGAAAGCTTACCTGTTGCGCCATTGCACCCAATTGCTCAATTGCGGTACCCCGCAACATTCACATAGTTCCTGTTTGAGATGTTTGCTCATCTACGAAAAAGTGTCCAATCTTAGATTACCCAACGAATACGTGGACGTTATTCGTTACTACAGGCCACCGATTAGATCGTCCAATGTCAGACGCCACTATTAGCTGTAGCTTTCAATCGAATAATAAATGTTGACACATTAACACACAGGAGGATACTCTTCATTCATTCTATTCTTTGTGCTCATACTATTAGTGCTACGTATTAGTACTCACTGTGCCAACTAAATCACTCTAATCACACGAATTGGAATGATCATGTGATTACGTGACCAAAGTGACGAAATAGCAACTTACTATGTAGCGACTGATTGATAGTGTTTACAGTGTTTGCACATTCGTAGAATTTCAAATTTGGAATTCACACAATGTAGTGTACTGTAATCAATGTAATATGTCAGACATTCTGTGTGTAGATGTGTGAATATTATCGAAATATTGTGTTGCATAACGGATAACTATTCGAATAGGTGAACTGTAAAAAAATTTGTATCTGAACAATACTTTTGAATGGAATGCTCAGACGAATAATTGTTAGCAGTTGAATTTCAAGCACGCGATAGTAATTGGTACTGTATTGTTTGTATCGTGTGTTTTCGCGAGTGAATAGTGTTTACTGTTCGATTATGTGTGCATAAATTATTCATTCACTTAGATTATTATTATTATTTTCCATGATGTCAGCAGTGTTTTATAATTTCTCATGCATTTTATAATTTTAGTAGCGACTAATAAGCAGGTCAAAGCACCAAGAGGAAGAAGAAGAAGAAGCGATTGAATGATTGACGTCTAACAAAATTTTCTCCTAGAAACTCGTAGTCAGCAAGCGAGCGAGCGAGAATCAAAACTTGTCATCAGAATAGATACAAGTATAATTGAGCAACTATGGTCAATCTATTCAAAATATGCAAGTTCATCATAGTCAATATCAATCTAATAGCTGACGATTATTCATTCCGATTAAAGTCCAACGCCATTGATGATGACAACGATACTACTAATAATAATGGCAATGGAGCTCAAAAGACTGATGATGGACACAATTCGGTGAGAGATAGCCAATCAACTGGTACTAATGACTCTTTAATTCATCGACGTTCATCGGACGATCATCGAGTGTCACAATACTCGACAACAATGCGTAGCGCTAGTGGGCAACTAATGACTGCATCGAAACATCGACGAATGGACGATTTCCCGCGCTCACGAAGACTATTGATCGTCGCGTTGGTGCTGATAGACACCATTGTGGTGATCACTCTCTTGTTGATGTCAGGGTGGACTTACGATGAGAAGTCCAAGCAGAGTTACCTCAACTATGACAACCCGTTTATGGTCTGCTTCTGGATCTGGGGCAGCGTGTTCAAGACAAGCACAATATTCCAATATCTGCCTGTTTTCTTATCACGATTGTCGATATTTTATCGCAAGAAGCGCCCGCAAAGTCTGTGTTGGTGGCTGCTAAATCAGATGATCGACTTGAATCTTGGCGTCGTCGAAATGTTCTCTTGCCTCTTGTCGCGGTGTCATAGCGCGTCCTCCTCAGCAGGTGGTGTATTTGGTGGTGTTCGCGAAGCGCATCATAGAGGGCGCCACGATTCTACTAGTACTCTCTATGGCGATGGTGTTGGTGTTGGTGTTGGTGTTGGAGGCGACAACAGCAACAAGGCTCGCTCGATTTGGTGGCACTCGGTGGACAAAAAAGCGACTCGCTCGTTGCAGTTGCTCATCGATAGCTTGCGAGCCGAGCAAGCAATCGAGAGCGAGAGAGATTTTGCAGCAAGAGTCAAGTTCGAGGCACAAACACGCAGGCATTGGTTGAAGACGTGTCCCGAATTTACGCGTTTCGCCAGCTCGTTGGTGCTGTGCACTTTTGCCAGCAACATCATCAATCCCATATTGATGGCTCCGGCACTCCAGATGCTCCTCGTGCATGAGCAAATTTACACGGGCCTCACCACGAAGCCACTGTATGCAGCGCACATGTTGCTAATATTTGCTTGGATGTTTGCTTTTTGTGTGCCTAGTTTGACGTGTTACTTTTTTAATATGACATTCTTTGGGATGTCGTGTCGCTACTTGAAACTGGCCTCTAGTCATATTTGCCAGCATCTCGAGCACACTATTCAGATATGTCGTTTGCGTGGTCGGCCCAATTTGTGGGGCCAAGATACGTTCGACACGGGCCTCTCTGCCAGCAGTCCTGCTTACACCTGCTGCTGCCACTCTAACACACCGCCTGTGAATGTTAGCAGTGTAGCGCACAAGCAACAGCAACAACAACAATCGCCCATTGCTACAACAGCGATCAGCAGTGGCAGGCAAGGCAGGCTGTTGACGCAATCATCGTCAACTACGTCGACCTCTTCAGCGACGTCTGCGTCGTCGTCAATATCGGCATCTTCGTCGGCGTCGACTTCGACTTCGATTTTGGCATCGTTAAAGTCAAAGTCAAGATCAATATCGAGCAAATCAAGGTCGTTATCGAGAGTACGACCTTCTAGCGCAAGTTCCACCGATCAACAGCAACAACAATATTCGAGCTTTGAAACGCTCAGTATCGATTCAATACTCAAGAGCTCGTTGATAAAATGGAACAATACAAAGAACGATCCCAATGATCCGCCGATCTCATTGCCGGAGGCCCTCACGAGCCGCAAAATCGATAATGAGGCTGCCTCTGACATTGACATCTCGTGTACGAGATCGAACACAATGAGAATGATGGATCAAAAGTTGAGTCGAAACTCCACGCGAACGAATAGCGTCAAGAGGAAACACTTACCGCCAGAAGCGTCCAATCGATCGGTGGTAGAGAATCGGATCGATTTAGCCATCACTGCTATTAGAGTGTTGCGCTTGCATCATCAAGACGTGTCGGACTTTTTCGTGCCCCTGTTGCGTGTGGAAATATTGACACGAATTTGCGGTATTATATTCGTCATAATCAATCTGTTGAACAGCGAGTTCACAGCAATGTCATTCACCATATTCATGAGCATACTGGGCTCCACGTGGATCACTTTGATTTGGACCATTCGACAGGCAACTTGTCTCGACGAATCGGTGAGTTGATTGTGTCAATAATCAACATTACATACAACTCGGATCTATTTTCCAATGTTAACCCACAACATGCTCACATACGTTTTCCAATGATGTTCAATGTGTGACTTCTGTCTAACTCTCTCTCTCTCTCTCTCTCTCTCTCTCTCTCTCTCTCTCTTCATCTATCAACCGTTGCCATTCGTTCGCTGCCTGTATGTGCGCATTGTCAACAGTACAAACAATTGTATCAGCCGTTGACATCGCTAATAGCCTGTGGTCCACGCGACGACGACCGACGGCTCAAATTGCATGAGCTTATCGACGATTTAACGCTGTCGAAAAAGCACGGAATCCAAATAATGACTGGTGTAATTATTTCGTCGACTTCAGTGTCTTTGGTCAGTTTCTACCCTCCATTTCTTCTTCTCTCGCTCAAGTGCTAAATCCAATCAATAATTAAGTAATCTAATGTTCTATCTTCATAATTCCTTGATCTTATTTCAATTATAATTATAATCGATAATCGGCAACAAATAACAGATTCTAATTGGCATCGGAATAAGCGTTCAATTTGCAGTGAAACACTTGTGAGCATCAAGTCGAACATTGACTGGGTCTGGTCGATCGAATGTGGTTGCTAACCGATACTAAAAACCGATGACAACCACATTGATGTCTGACAGTATTTTTCCGATCATTATTAGAAAGACTGCTATTCATGAATGATCATGAGCAGTGAGCAGTGAGCCTAACATGAGCGGTGGCCTAACGAGTGACCGACAACTGTACAAAGTGCACAATTGTACCAATGCACAAGTGTGCAAGTGTGAGTTGAGCGAAAATAAACTGAATCATTGATCCAAGTCATCATTATATTAGCTTTTGTCATTGAATCGACTACAAATTACAACTTGCAACTCACAACTGGCCATAAATTGGGGTCACAAACAAAAAGAAGAAGAGAGGCGGGACGGGACGGGTTAGGGCAAGAAAAACCCCATCCACTAGTTAGTTGGTGTACGTGGAAGCTAACAGTCAGAGCTAGTGAGCAGAGTGCTTTCATTCGTGTTTGTCAAACGATCATAATAACCGAGAGTATCCGGTTCGTTCGTTAGCGTTCGAATTGGCAGCCAAAGAACTAAGTGGCTTCAATTCAGTTCGGTTCGGTTCGGTTCAGCTCAATTGAGTTTGATTCAGCAATAGTAGAACATTTGCAATGTGCAATGTCCTACTATTGTAATGAAAGCTCATGCATTAGTAGCGAGAGCAAAAGTAATAGCAATAGCAAACTAACAATCCCAACTCTTGTTAGGGAAACACTAACAATGGCAAGACTCTTTTCACTTTCACTTTCACTTTCACTGTACGCGTATAAAGAGCTCTCTATGTTGTTGGCTCTCTATTGTTAGCTACTCGTTGGCACCTTGTTGGCTGGCCTATGGCTAATGGCCTGTGGCATGTGAATGTATGATGCTGCAAGGTCGCCAACTATGCATCAGTCGAACTGTGCTCATGGCGCATGTCGAAACATGAGCCGCAAATTACGAGAGTTGCGCCATTCGACTCAACTCAACTCAACTCGACGAGCCGACTCAATTCGATTCATGGCCCACTCAAACTGCTCGAACTGCAGCCACTCAAAATACAACTCATCGTCCAACTGAACTGAGATCACCATTCTCGTGCAATTATAATGGCATCAATGAGTGAGTGAGCGATCGAGCGAACGAATACAGACACCAAGGGTCACAACTAACGTGAGCCACATAATACAGCTACAAGAGAGCAAAGTACAGGCTCGTCTTCTTACATGCACACGCATACACAATAGCGTTCGATCAATTGATTAACAAAGATCGTAGTCGCATCGTGAGACAGCCCCAACAGCAAATAGATTGGCTGTCGGATGCAGCACGTGCTCGTTCCATGTAAGTTCGTGCGTGTGACGGTACTGTTGTTATATATGGTGTAAAAATTCTCCTATTCTCGAGCCTAATTTGCGAGAGCCCTGCGATCAAATTGTTGTAACATCATTTCGTGTTTAAGATTCACTTGCACACAAACTTGCAGTTGTAGACAGTGGCGCTGCACACAGCTGTTTAATGTCAAGCAGCATGCAAACAGACTGGCTAGTGCAATTCAAGTTCTGTTCATTGTGAATTCAGGCAGCTCATTAGTGTGACCCACTGGCTAGCGAGCTGTAAGAAACAAATTCGGTCGCTGACTAGTAACGTAAAAGGTGAACGTGGCCTAGCAACATAGGTGTGCTCAACTTTGATTTGCTTGATTGTCACTAGAAGTAGAAATAGAAAAGAGTAGATATAGATGTGGACGCGAGGCAGAAAACACTCGACATTCTTGCACTAACAGTCGGTCCCGAAAAGAGTTGCTTACTCACAACGAAGGAAAGACAGAAAGAAGGATGAGACTGGACGGGGCGGGGCGGGGTGGGACAGTAATGAGAACGAGACAGATCAAGTCAAGCTACTGTATGTACTGTTACTCGTTAAACTGGTCGCATCATCAATTCATCTAGTTGCTCGCTGTTACATCAGCACAAGCGAAACACACCAAGACGAGTTTTTTCATTCATTTGGCCTCAATCTCGACCTCCACCTTGACCTCGACCTCGGTGTAAACACCACGATATAAATATCGAACACTTTGGATGCATAAATAAAAGATTGATCGTATGGCAGGCAAAGATCAATCCAGCATTAGTTAATAGCAGCGATTAATATTATTATCTCAATTATATATCGCACGTGTGTGTGAGTCGATTGCGCCCAGCTCTAATTGATAAAGTTAGTTCTCGTGTGAGTAATTAGCGTGTGTGCGCTCATAACTTACGCGCGCTTACGACCAACGATCATCAACTCCGAGTGTCAATCGACGACGAATCGAGTAATCAGAATAAACTAATAAAAATATACATTCGACGATGATATGTACATTCGACAAACTATCAGACCACAAATCGATTCACTACATATCAATAACTGAGTGAGATAAAGCAAGAGCTCTATTCCGGTGATCAATTTGGCGCGGCCATATCAATGCAAGAGAAGTTGAATTGTCAGTTATTTATTCATTTGTATCAATGAACTTATCTGCTATTCATTTGTGTAGTTAGATTGTTAGTGCCTAAGCCTAAGTCAACAACATCTGGACACTGTATGCAACATATAGATAGATAAATAAATAAATAATCACCAAGACTCAGCCTTAAACTTGAAGCTCCACAAATATACACAGCATTACATTATATTCTACTACTGTTTAGTTAGCTTTAACTGTGTGTGTCACTAGAAATTCATGCAATGGAAATTCATGTGGACAAAATAAGTGTTCTAGTGTTTCAGTGCGAAGACAACGAACATAGCGATCATTGGATGCATTAAGCAAAGAATAAAGCGAATTAGTGTACGATACATTGGCTCACTACAACCATGATTAAAAAGCATCACGTGAACTTGCATGTGATGCTTTACGACTCAACTACAGAAGTAGGACATGAATAAAGAAAATAAAAACAGAACAAAAAGAAAACACATCGAAGTTCGTTAACTCACTTATTGAAAAGCAGCGCATGTATTGTCGATTGTGCATGTCAATTGTCGCGAAATGCGTAGAATAGAGAAACATATCAATGTTTGAATGAATGACAATGGTTAGCAGTAGTTTTTGTTTGTAAAGTAGCGACGTTCTTTTGATGCATGTCGCTGCTGCTGCTGTTGTTGCACATCAGAGAGAAACAGTTTCCTTCTATCGTTATAGTGTATCGCTGTTGAGATCTTTGTCGTGTCGTGTCACGCCGTGTGGTGCTGTGTTGTGTTGTGGCGCGAAAAATAAGTAGAAAAAAAAGGGAGGAATGTTGTGAAACCAACAACCCGCTGACGGATGCCATTGATATGGTCTCGACGACTCGTGAGCGACTGAGTGAGTAGTGCCAAAGTTAGAGAGTTCAATCCTGAGCGAACGAGATATAATGGCTCATCGATTGGTGGCTGTCACTGGTACGTACAGTGACGAACGAGGTTTCGACGTTATGGCTAGGAGCAGCATTGAAGTGGCAGCTGGAGTTGCAGTGATTGTTTGCTGTTAAAGTGCCATTTTGTTCGAACACGTCTCTAAGAGTGCGACGACATCAGACAATCTCCACACTGAGAAGACACGCAAAAATACAAAGGCCGTCTCATTGCAGCCACCACGTGCCTTGTCATCTTCTGAGGCCAGGTGCCTAGGGTCTCTCCGAGTCGATCGGGGCTGATCGCAGGGAAACTCCAACTTCAACTTGAGCTTCGTACCAACAACTAAACCTAAGGGCTGCTCACAACAGCGACAGCGACAGCGACAGCAACAGCAACAGCAACAGCAACAGCAACAGCAACAGCAACAGCAACAGCAA
>JAIFTH010000975.1:0-12450 GCA_019968535.1 Fragariocoptes setiger | reverse complement strand
GGAGGCGGTTCTCGCCAGGCGGAATCCGGGAAGGCAGGATAGCGGACCACCTGCTGCTCTACCTCTGGAGACGGGAACTGCGATTGACCATTCGCATCATTAATAAGGATAGGTAAATACTCAGAATAAACTGAACCAAGAGGTTCATTTGTGGTTTTTACACAAGTGTATTGCGCTGCCGGGATCCCCCTTTCGCGGTGCCACGCTCGCTTGGCTCGCTCAGCCCCGCTCAAAGGGGGTCTCGGCGGCGTGCACCCCTCGTTAAAAAAAATAACCCCCGGTCCTGGGTCACCAGTGGTGACCCAGGTTTTCTAAGTTTATTTATAATTTTTTACATGAAAAAAAGATCGGAATTGATCATCTCCAGGATTCCTCCGTATCCAGTGCATCCGCCCATCGAACCATATTGGGTGTTGTGTCTCGATGCGGCGGTCGTATTCTAATGTAATATCCTGGTCGTACCAGGATATTGTAAATAAATCTGTTCTGTTGTTGTTTTGGTTCATTTTTTGAATTTTTTTTTGTGAAAATTAATATTCGAGAAGGTTCGAGTGTAATTTGAGGTCTTGTCGATATCTATGATGGTTGTATGTTGATGCTACACACCCCTCCAGCGTTGACGCTCGCTCGGCCCCGCTCAAGGGGGGTCCCGGCGGCGATCGTGGGGGAACCGGAAGTCACACGTGGTCATACGAGGTGAAATGAGACGACTCGTGATCCAAGAAGCAATTCCGAGACACAAAAAAATCAAATCGGATGTTTCAGGGCCAAGTTCACTGCATTTCGACACATCGGACCCACGCTGTGGCCGAACCGGATGTTGTAGGGTCACAAATGAGGTGTCATTGTGTCGGTTGTGATGTGATCTATCAGAAACAATGAAAAAAATCTACTCAGCCATGTGAGGCTCGAGATATAGGCCGTTTCCGGTAGAACCGGAAGCGTCCGGCAAAAAATTCAGGTGCCATCGTGTTTGTCTCTTCAAGAGGGTCAAGAAAAATATAGTTTTGAAACGATTAGGACCGGCCCTTAATCCGAAGTACACCCAAGCAACCGTAGAGCTTGTTGAGACAATGGTCCAAGTCTTAGCTGACCAACGAATAGAACGCTTGAACAAACTAGGTTATGACAACAGCGGCTATACAATTGCATGGCCTAGTAATCATCCATCCGCCGATCTTGCTGCTCGCTTTTATCTCAGTGAGAAAAGACCTATCGATTGGGCCTTCCTCAAACTAGAGAACAAGCTGGGCTTGACGTACACTTGCCTACACTACTGGAAGAATTGTTTGACGCGGCTCATATCTCATGAACCGGTTTGAGTTGAGACATAAAATTGGGAACAAATGTTCCTCACTCAATGGGCAGCTTGGGGTTAAAAAGAAGAATTGCTATTAAAAGTGGTTCATTAGATATGAATAAAAATGACTTTTCGATGAGACAAATTTTGGAAAAATTAAACGATGCATGCTTTCCTTTCAAAGATAGTTAGTTGTATCGATTTTATTGATTTAGTAATGAGTCAAGGCACCTTTCAGCTCTACACATTCCAATAATCTCTTTGGTATTGATGCAAATAGATTTTTCAGACCGTCTCTGTGATTGCAATTGATCTCCGCAGTTGCTGCATCAAACCTCGTTTGCAGTGGCAAATTGACGGCCATCGTAGACAATCTTGGTCATCATTGCCCAAACATTCTCAATAATATTGGGATCGGGTGACCGAGACGGCCATGGTAGCAGCTCAACACCAAGCAAGGCGAATCGGTCGAGTGAGTGCCGGCTCACGTGAGTCGAAGCACAGTCTTGTTGCAGGACAAACTCATCGTCAATGCATTCACGAATATATGGTAGAGCCACATGCTCGATAAAATCCATGAACTCATTCGAGTTCATGCGATTTTCAATTTTGATTACCAGTAGGTATGGTCTTGGTAACAATGCACCCCACACTTGCACTGATGGGCCGCCTTGTTGCCGCCGATTGCGCACTAATTGCACATCTTTGTGCATCCAAGAGCACCACGAGTCAGGACCATCGGCATTAAACCCTTTTTCATCGGTCCACACAGTGGTGCTGAAGTCGTGGTTACTCTGCAGCGCTGCTCGCGCTTGTTCTAAGCGTGTATTCTTGTGCACAACTGTGTGAGCAATCTTGTTCTTTGCTTCCTTATATTGGAAACCCATTGTTGAAAGTTTGGTGCGGAATGTGCGTGTGCTCACGCTGTGCAAGTTGCATTCTTGTTGAATCTTGCTGCTGGTCACGCGTGCTCCTTGTTCCACAATCTTATTTATAGCTCGTTTTATGCCCCTTTCATCCTTATCTTTGATTTTTGGTTTCGGGCCCGGCTTCTTCTTATCCTTCTTGTTCAAATCTAAGACAATCCTTTTGACTGTATGGTCTCCGATACCATTGAATCGAGCCACTTCACGGTAAGAGCCATATTCTCTATATTGGTTGATAATAATTCGCTTTAGGTCTTCAGAAATCATCTTAAATAGTCTAAATGAGGGCAAATGAAAACAACAAGTGAAAAAAGTACGAAAAAAACAAGCATGTAACAGCAAGAAGGCGCCCAAAAGAGGCGCGTCGTTTAATTTTTCCAATCATTTCTTTAAAATATCATCCTTTCTAGTCATATCTTACGAAATGTAACTCGTACAAAGTCAAATTTTTTACCCCAAGCTGCCCATTGAGTGAGAAACACTTGTTCCTAATTTTAAGTCTAAATTCAAACCAGTTCGTGAAAGACGAGCCGCGTCAAATAATTCTTCCAGTAGTGTAATGATCGCTACGGAGAAATCACCATGCGGTCTGAGCCAACTTTTTGGCCTGGTATACTAATCTCATCCGTGATGGATATTTCCATACTCGATCCTGTTGTCATTCGGCCCAAGGAACCATGCGAGATCAAATTAGCTGAGTATCTTCTTGGTACAAACCTCAAGAACAAGCAACGTGATTATTAAATAAAATTGCTGAATTATGTCAAACTAAACTGAATTTATTTGTGCTTTTAGTCGAGTTTATTTCTTCTTTGATATCTTGTACACAATCGAATTTCTACACGGCGCTGATGTTAACGCAGTCCTTACGCTAACCCACTCCTCACGGTAACGCAGTCCTCACGGTGACGCACTTCTCACGGCATTGCTCATGGCAACAGGGGCGTTACACTAGTGCAATTCAGTTTACTGCATGCGTGACCACATACGAGTAGAACAGAGAGCTTAGTGCGCATGCGCACTAATCACTCTGTGCTACAAACACCGCACACCACTCACTTGTGGGTATATAAGGAGCACACATTCAGCGAGCCGCTCAGTCTGCTTTCGGCTCTCGACCTAGCAGCATCTAATTGCTGCTCGACCAATTACTCACTCACTCTTACTCTTGATCACTATATCACTTTCTCATCACTCTATCTATCACTATCATTTGCACCCCCTCTATACCTCTCCAGCATTTTTCTCCAATCAAGCTGTTGTCACTTTTTCCAAAACCCCGAACCCTAAATACTTTTCCTCAATCTTCTCATACATTTCACTCAATTCTCCTCCCCATCTATCTACTTTTTCACTTTCTTATCTTGCGGTATATCTGCATTTCTGGTTTACGGCAAAGTACCACCTATACTACTCTCGGCCCTTGAGGCGCTCTCAGTCTCTAGCATACCGGACATGACTTGACATATCGAGCTACTTCGCTGTACATTCCTGGCCAGAAATATTCAGCTAAGTTTGACAATGTCTTTTTGGTCCCTACGTGAGAGCACGAACCGTGCGCGTAGCGCAACAGCTCACCTCTCATGCTCTCTAGAACAACCAATCTCTATTGATTTTCGTCCTCGGACACTTTCCATAGCAGATTGTCTTTTACATCATATGAGCCATCGGTATTATCAGATGTAATGCGTTGACAATCTTTGTTTTGAGCCTGTGCCTCTTGCCACCGTGGGTCTGGTACGAGACTAACCGCAACTATTTTAGCTTCATCAGCCATTCAAGTGAGGTAATCACCGGCCAGTTGGTCTGCTGTTGTGTTGCCGATGGAATCGGCATGGCCTTTGACGAATAGCCAGTTGATATCGAGACCATCGATAATGTTGATAAGTTTTTTCCAATCGTCAGTATTTGCTAACGGTTTGACAGACAAGGCGGAGACGACCCAGGCGTTGGCAATAGAGACTAGCGTCGTGGCAGGAGACTAGTGTGCTAGAGGCTAGCGTCGTTGCTAGATACTTCGAGCAACGACGACGACGCATATATAAGGAGCAGCTCTCCGACTAGAAAGTAAGTCAGAATTGGGATCACAACTAGAGTGATAACTTACGATTGTTGGACAATCAATCATAGACAGATTCACAGGCATACTCAGCCACACCGTCGATACACACTGTTAATTGTTAACTTGTGCACACAACAAAGATCCTACAATAAACTGTCAATTCTAGCGAACCAGTCTGCAGTCAATTAAATCAAACCGAAGCGTCCTAGCCCAACGCTTTACATTAGTCAGATGATTCAACGGAATGTAATTGATACACAGTCTCCAGTCGCCTGTTTTCTTTTTAACCAAGGTGTAACGACTATTATATGGAGAATGTGTTTTCTCAATTATTTCTTCAGCCAAAAGCTCAGTTAAACATCCTTTCAGTGCTTCAAGCTCAGTTTCACTGATTCTCTTAGGCTTGGCGGCCAAGAGGCTCTTATTTTATGTCGCAATTGTGACTGGCTTAGTTCTGATCGCTGTAAGGCGGCCTTCGTACAAGTCGCTAAACTCTTATCAGGTTGCCGAATCGCTGGCACAATTGGCCCTCACTTTGTTGCGACACGCAACATTGCCCGATGCCTACGTCAATCATGGGCACTCGTTAAACGCCTAGAACGATGTTTTCCCTTAAATTGTTCCACTCTACATTCTCGTCGTTCAGATAGATCAAAGCTTTTAACTTCTTTAAGTCTTTTAAGCCTAGGAACACATCGCAACCAAATATGTGGGACAATTTAGGCAACACATAGAGTGTTGTCTCGACGCATTCTGATGCTTTTGTAGATGAAATCGTTGCTCGGATCGATGAATGAATGATGTTTGTGGGTACATGCAAAGGTAAAGTTCTATACGTACACGGTAGCTCTATTGGCTTTCGTTACATAATGACACCTGACTCAGGGACGAAAGAGCCTTCTGTGTCAATGAGCGCTTTCGCCCACACGCCATTAACCGCCACGTACGCTGTTAGAATCTTGTCTTCACCTTTACCTACCCCTACAGCGACCCCTACTGGCGGCCTGCCTCGTTTTTTGGACACTTTGATTGGACATGAAGCCCATCACATGTTCAGCATTTCAATGGTCCTCTGTGTTTAGGACGTGTTTGAGCGTTCGCAACTTGCGCTGGATCGATGAGTGCCAACTGTGCCTGAGCACTACTAGGTGACACCTGATCTGCATTACGCTTGTATTCTACAGCTGGTCGTTTGGTGAGGCTAATCTTGAGTGCATTGAACTTGTTTTCGAATTCTTGCATGATGAGCTGAGTCCTGCCGTCCGGGGCTCTCACCAGATATGTTGAGGGATTGTCTGGATAACTGAACCTTTTCAGTGACGCATTCTTGAGAGCCCTGTAATCCAATAGTGACTGCTCTACGATGTTTCTCCTGGATCCGCTCCAGCCAATGTCGAGCTGCAACACTCAATTGTCGCTTCAACAACGATACTTGTTGGCTCGGGTCGAGTAGACCAACTGCATCTTCGAACTTGCCAATGAACTCGCCTGCGTCCGTTCCTCCGCTGTATTTCGGCAAGGGTGCGCTCAGTGCCTGTATCTGCGCTAATGCTCGATTGCTTTGCGTAAGCGATTCTAGCATTTGCAACCGTGCTTCTGCTGGTAAAGACATCTTCACTACCTATCTAACTGTTTACTAACTAATTAACTTGGTAGGCTAAACTTGCTTCAACTCTTCAATCTTGAGGCAACCACTCTTTGCTACCAAGTGTCGCGCCGTGAATAGTAAGCACATGCAAGAGAGGAACGAGATGTGTTTCGATCAACGTGCACTGTCAGACTGCCCGCTGTAAGTTTATTCATGTTGGTTATATAGCAGAGTTATTACAAAGCAGAGTGAGTAAATAAGGCAATAGCTCTACGGTGAAGTCAGAGTAATTACATCGCGTGTACATAAAGTCGGAGCACAGTCACAGATTGTGTCTGTGTCAGTGAGAAAGCCGCAGGTAGCTTCGATAAAGAGAAAACGATCCTCGTCAATCGCAATGTCAGCCTTGCTCACAATGGAGCAATTCATTCATCATAATTAATGTCCAACAACAACTACTTCAAAGCACCCACAAATCCGCCACCATGCCGTTATTTGGTAAATCTAGTAAAAGTCCATTTGAGCTAATCAAATCATTGCAAGAATCACTCAATATTGCCGAAAAAGGCGATAGCAAAAAAGCCGAACGCGCACTCGAGGATGTCTCCAAGAGCTTGGTAGCCATCAAGAACATGCTGTATGGGACAAACGATCAAGAGCCTCAAACCGATATTGCCGTGGCCCAATTGGCGCAAGAGATCTATAATTCAAACCTATTATTATTGTTAATTACCAATCTATCCAAGATAGAGTTTGAGGCAAAAAAAGATGTCGCCCAGATATTCAACAATATCCTACGTCGCCAAATTGGTACTCGGTCACCAACGGTCGAATATATATGCACAAAGCCGGACATTCTATTCATGCTAATCAAAGGTTACGAGAAGCACGAAATAGCTCTAAATTGTGGCTCAATGCTACGCGAATGCGCTCGCTACGATGCGCTGGCTAAGATAATCCTCATGTCGCACGAATTCTACCTATTCTTTCGTTATGTTGAAGTGTCTACATTCGACATAGCCTCGGACGCATTCTCAACATTCAAAGAGCTATTGACCCGTCATAAACAAATATCGGCAGATTTTCTTGAATCCAATTATGAGCCATTCTTTGATAATTATCAAAAATTGTTGAACTCAGAAAACTATGTCACAAAACGCCAATCGCTAAAGCTTCTCGGCGAGATCCTACTCGACCGGCATTATTTCACAATTATGACCCGCTACATTAGCTGCCCGGAAAATTTGAAACTCATGATGACAATGTTGAAAGACAAAAGCCGGAACATTCAATTCGAGGCATTTCATGTGTTCAAAGTATTCGTGGCCAACCCAAATAAGCCTAAACCGATTCTGGACATTCTGTTACGTAACAAAGAAAAGTTAACCGAGTTCCTGAACAAATTTCAGACTGACCGTTTCGAAGATGATCAATTCAACGATGAAAAGGCTTATCTTATCAATCAAATCAAGCAGATCAGTGATTCAAAAAACGTAGACGCCAAAGACGCCACGTCGCAAAAGTCATTCTAATCTCTGTCCACTTTATGAGGGCTTTTGCAAATACAATTTCGCGCAAGCGCGCGTTTGTTAATAGTAAATGATTCAATTCTTATCAAGGGACTCTTTTAATCGATCGTTTTATGATTCGACTCATCAAGAGCAACTCATCAGGCAACTAGGATTCTACATTCTTTTCACTTGGATCCTTAGCAAAGAATGACTATCAATCTGTAAATCTTGTGTCATGCATCTTGTCATAATCAGTTATCTTTGATAAATGATGTATTCAATAAAACCTGATGCTGACTAGACAGCGTGCCATTGTTGACTCATGGTGCGTCATTATTCTCAGTCCAGCCGCTATTTGTAATACAAGTCTCGAATATAGAATCAACAACACCCGTTCAGGATGCACCTTTTTTAGTAAATGTGATGATCATGTTTGTTTCACTGGATGTTCTGTGGCGTTTTTATTAGTTGGTAGCAATTTTCCCAGATTCATTCAAAAAATTGACATCTCGACGCATCGAGATAGATTTCATCACAAGATAATTATTAGCCGTCATATAACATCCTTGACTGGCCATGTATTGACGCTTGATGTGTCTTGTTTAGTTCGTTGATATTACCATCTCACGCTCAAGGAGCTTTGTAACTTAAGTGCGCTGACTCATTCCGTTTCACCCATAGCAAGCTGTTCGTCTGACAGTTGTAAACTTCTTAAGCACGAACACGGTCGCTCGTGTGGTATGAAATGAATTATCGCCGATTGTCCTTTATCCATTATCTCGTCAATCACATCTCGTCCACAATCACCACATAACCTTTTTTGCAATTGCTAAACTCAAGGACATAACTCACTTATTATTTTTCCAGTCAGCTGATCGTGCACGCCACTCCAAAGCTCTTTGCCTCGCAGAGATTCATCAGCTTATGCATCCAGCACTCTGGCAATATTTTATATAGAGACCACAAGAGTGTCAATTTACCTAATTAATTATTGTAACATGTTATATCTGGTCGGCCTAGGTCTCGGCGACGCCAAAGATATCACACTTAAAGGGCTGGAAGCTGTACAACAGTCCGACCATGTGTTCTTGGAAAATTACACATCCATATTGTCATGCGGTCACGAAGAGTTGGAACGAGTGTATAACAAGAAAATCGTCTTGGTGGATAGAGAGATGATGGAACAAGGATGCAATCAGATCCTAGAGAAGGCCAAACTAGGGCCTGTTACTGTTCTGGTCGTTGGTGATCCTCTGAATGCAACGACCCATACTGACTTGTTGGTGCGTGCAGCAGAAATAAGCATTCCATTCGAAATCATACACAATGCCTCGATAGTTAATGCAGTTGCTTGCTGTGGACTACAAATTTATAGTTTTGGCGAGACAGTGTCAATACCAATGTGGACCGATACTTGGCAACCGGAGAGTTTCTTCGATAAGATTCTCACAAACAAGTCCAATGGGTCGCACACGCTATGCTTGTTAGATATCAAGATTAAAGAGCCCAACTTGGAACTTTTGGCACGTGGTATTGTGCAAATGGAGCCACCAAAGTTTTTGACGGCCCAAGCTGCTGCGTCTCAGTTGCTGAAAGTGATAGCCAAGCGCCGAGACCATGAGACTGAAGATGTCCGATCTAAATGTGATTTGACTGCTCAAACCATGTGCATTGCATTGGCCCGAATCGGATGGCCAAATCAAAAGATCGTGCGCGGTAGCATAGAGGAGATGGCACACATTGATATGGGCGAGCCATTGCATTCGCTTGTCATACCTGGACGCATGCATCCGATGGAGGAATCGATGGTCAATTTTATTGCCCGAAACAGTCGCCAAGTATTTGATTGCTAGTTAAAATTTTTCTAATATTAAAGGAAAAATTAGATTGATAACCTCTTGCCTTCACAATTGTTAATTAAAAACCACTACAAATCGTTATGCGTGCTGCTAAAGCGTTATAGTCCGTAGCGCATCTTCGTCAAACGTCTCCATTAGAGCATAGCTACCGTCATCGAAAGGATAAAACTGGCACCCATCTATCACAAGACAAGCATTCTGCATTCGAGATTTAACTTCAATACGCTTGGCGTAACCTCTGTGATTGTGGCTAGGATTCGAAGCTGCATCGACTGGGTCCCTGACTGAATAAGCCATGATTGATTTGTTAGGCGGAAATGTAAGAGTCTCGTTGAACTGTTGTGTTATGTCACGCAAAAAGTTTACATCGTCAGTTGGCAATGATGTATGATATTGCTTGTTGATCAAACTGACCAACGTTTGAACGCATTGTCTTGTCACTTTGTTGATGTTATAAAACCATGACGTGGATCCAGTGCCTGTGCAAACGGTCAAGCCAGAACTTTTCATCTTGAGACGTCTGTTATTGTCAACAGATAGCTCATAATATGACACCCGTGCTGACAATGTCTCACCGACAAACACTTCATTTAGAGCTTTCTCTCTAAGTTGCCGCACTTTGGTAATAACTTTGCCATCTTCTGTCTGATAATTTGAAACATCTGTACTGCTGTTGACTACTTGCTGAGCCGAGGCATTTTGTTTCTGTCGCGACATCTCAATGTCTTGGCCGATCGGTGATAGATTTTTCGACGCGTTGCGAGTTATTGTTGATGACTTCGGTGCTTCGGGGCTTCCTACTGAGTACACGTGATGATAATGCAAGGAGTGCTGGTTGTAATTCAACTGACCAACACAAGCGTTGCCCGAGATCGTTGGTGAGCGACTTCGCACAGGTGACGACGACGACATTCTATCCTTGTTGCTACAGTCGTCGTGCTCATGGAATTGATTGACACCGCGCAAATCTAGACGCATGTCATACAACTCGCGCGGTTCCTCGTCAGCGGCGTCACCGATCAATGTTATGCGTAGCCGTTGCCTGAATTGCCACTGATATTTACCTTGACTAAGCAACTCTAACACTTTACTGAAGTTGTTCGAATACTGACTAGGCAAACACAAATGGCCGACAGATTTCGTGGGATCACTATTAACACCAATAACAGGTTTATCACGTGTATTTATCTTGGACGCGGCCATCAGAAATGTACCGTCTCCACCGCTGGTAATGATAACGTCGGCCCAATTGATTTTGTCTTCGGTGTAGCCGAATCGATCGACAGTTTGCCATTCTATTTGATACTTTGACAATGTTGATTCTATGTGATGAAGGCATGTCTTTTGGACTCTATCGTAATGCTTAAGTGAGTCTAAATCGGCTCCTCTTTGGCTCAACTATCGTGATGATGATTGGACATGTATATAGATTGTGTCAATAATTGATGATCAACATTACATGAAAAATTTAGAATGTGAAAGCATACATACGTTCAGGCGCAATTGTGTATCATCGAGGTCCGGATGGCACATTTTCTCATACTCCAAGCGTGAAAACTTTCTCAATATCAAAGCTCGACAGGGCAAGAACGGTTTCTCTAGCTTGTTTGGTGGCTTGTTGACGACGCCATCGTTGGCTGCCTGTGATAACGGGTTATCCATGTGGAACGACCGTATTAGTTGGTGTTGAAATGGACGTCTAGAAACAGCACAACTGGACACACGAGTGACTCGTATTGGTTGTGACAATATATTCAACTTGAAGGCACTTATCGATTCAGTGCAATATCTAGCTTGTGTGTGATTAATAGTATTAGAGTAGCTGGCGAATCGATTGATAATAGTGTGATGGCATACAGATATAGCTAGAAACAAGTGCTGACTATTTTGTTTAAGTGTATGTAATCGAAATGACATCGTTGAGCTTAATCAAGCAATTTCTTTGTGTGCCAATAGGCGTTGACAGTTGATCGACAATCATATGTGTAAATTTAGAATCGAACGCTACGGCGAGTCCCGATAATGTTGCGCCAACCACGCCTGGATAGCTCAATAATGTGAATTGAATCGGTCTACCTTGTGTTGTTGCGTTGACGCCGACGTTGTTGGCTTCAATCGTTGGAGTCTCAGTCTCGTCGGTGGCTTGGCTTACAAGTTGAGATTGTTGACTATTATCTCTTGATGCTGTTGGCCCGTTGCTTGGTGCAGTTTTATCGGAGTTAACAGACTTGACTATGTTGATTAATTCATCAAGGAATGAATCACGCATCCGAGCCGAAACGGTGTCCATCTGATCAGACCGCACACAAAGCGAGAGTTATATCGAGACGTCGTGATAGTTGTTATTTTTTGTGTGTCAATCTTGAGACTAAGCAATCTTGAGTTAAATAAATAAATGAGCAACAAGAAAAAGAAAGACAACGTCAAAAGAGTTGTGTACAGCGTAAAGACGATGTCTATCGAATCCTGGAGCCAAGATTACTGCTAGTGCTGTCGCAAAAGTAGCAAGACAGTGACTGAGTAATCGATATTGGCGCGCCGCTTATCAATCTTGCCACTGATGGCTTCAATCAATGATATTATTCGACGCTAACAGTGCGATGAATACGACAGCAGCATGAATGGAGACAATGCTGCACAGTTTGTTGGCGCCTTATTAAATCCAGTTTTGTTTGATTGATTGTTTGGAGTTTTCTCCTCGGCTGCTTCTTCATTCATTTAATCAGTGTTGTCATTGTTGTCTAGAAACGAGACGCGATTCACATAAAGCGTGTTTCGTATAAGAGTTCCACCGCGTTTGTCTGCGTGTGCGTCAATTTTGTGTGCGTGCGTCTCTCGCTCGCAGCTGTGCGGGTGTGTGCAGGTGTTCACAGCGCTGTTCACACATCAGCGTGCAAATGTGTGAATAAAGTTCGTTCGAAAGGTTCGATATACAACAAAAGTTTTATAAATCAACATTTTCATCACTTTTATTTCCTGAAAAGTTTTCGCAATCACTAGGATGCTCACTATCATCATCCTCTGTCTCACTTTGATCGTCCCTTAGATCACAGTTGGCCATAAAGTCCGTTACAGCCTCAACAAAAGCTTGAGACTCAGCATTACCAACGTGTACTTGAGCAAAAAAAGGGGGTTTCCAATATTACACGGAGCAAAAAGTGTTCTTGCCGGGGAAAAAGAATTGAGCAAAAATAATTATTACAC